>CABHPP010159272.1:0-11878 GCA_902168425.1 Peromyscus attwateri | reverse complement strand
CATGCTTTTCTCTTTTTTGATATTTCTTTTATTTATTTATTTTTTTATCTGTATAAGTGTCTGTCTGCACAGGTGTTTGTGCATCACATGTGTGCAGTACCTATGGAAGCCAGAAGAGGGCATCAGATCTCCTGAAACTGGAGTCATAAGTGTTGGGAGCTGCCATGTGGGTGCTGAGAATTGAACCCAGGTCCTCTGGAAGAGCAGCAAGTGCTCTTAACCACTGAGCCATCTCTCCAGCCCCAGCTCACATTATTTTAATGCACTAGATATTGTTTTAAATGCTTTATAGGTATTAACTCATTTAACTGGGACAACTGCTGGGTTATCTTCTGTTTTATAGACAGCAAAGCCTAATTCATGGTACAGAGCATCCTGACTTTCCATAGAAGGAATGGCGATCTTTATACAGCATTCAGAACAGCCACAGAACTCAAGAATCAGTCCATCACAAACTGAACATAGACCGTGTTGTGATATTTTGTATCTTTAATGTTTTAACATCAGAGTTTTCACAGATGCTATATGATGAGCTGTGTCTAAGGTTACTCTGAGGTGGTAGAGCAAGAGTTGCTAAATTCATATTGGGAGAAAACTGAGACTCAGGAAGAAGTGACCTCATGGAGTCCAGAATCCACAAGCTGTTGTGGCCAGTGCTGGCCTTTGCCCGGAGCTCTGGCCACCAGCCTGGTACTGTCCTTCCATTTGGTACAGCTCTGCTGGACCACACTAGATGATAATGTTCAACTTGTGTTTATTTCATGGTTGCCTGATTTCCTGGAGAGTTGTTAGCTAAGGAAACTGTTCACTGAGATCTTGGAGTGACTTGAACTTTCCCCAGCTCTCAACTATCACAAGCAAGTAGAATTTAACAGTTAACCATTGGTGGTTGGAGTCAGTGGGTAGCTCAGATGTTCCTCACAGAAAACATCGTAGGAGCCTTCTACTGGGTGGTCAAGTTTCTCCAGAACCCAGAGAAAGAGCAAAGCTTCTCTTCATGTTTTTGTTATTTTTTAGTGTTAGGAGGTAATAACAGGTCTGACTTCCGAGCCTCAGGATTCTAGCAGTGTGGTGTGCAAAAAGCCCTCCCTAGTTCTAAGCCCCTTCAGTTCTTTTTAACTGCTGCTTCCTTCGCATCCTGTTGGTGGACCCTGGAGGCAGACAGTCCTCTCTACAGCCTCAGTGGGTTTAGGGTGACCATGGGACTCGAGGTGACAGCCAGCAGTCAGAGGTTCTGTTCTGTGCGTTTTTCTCTTTCCTGAAGACACTTGGATCTGACTGAGCCTGGTTTGGTTTCTGTACTGTCTGGGGCTCGTGGATTTGATGACTTTCAGCAGGGAATTCATTCCCGGGCTCTTGGTGGGATTCCAGGGAGAAAGGTGTCTTCAGAAGGCTGAAGTCATGCCTCGTGCCTCACTCCCACAGTGGGCTGAGTGGTGCTGCTCCGTGTTGCAGGGGCCTCCTGACAGCGAGCCGCTGAAGGATCCCAGGGTGTTCGGGGAGCTCCCTGCAACGTTTGAGGATGTGGCGGTGTACTTCACTCGGGAGGAGTGGGGCCTGCTGGACAAGTGGCAGAAGGAGCTCTACAGAGATGTGATGCAGATGAACTACGAGCTGCTGGCTTCCCTGGGTAAAGCTTTCCATAAGCTTTTACACACCACTGTCGTTGGCTCGGGGACCTCAGGGCAGCTGTGGCCTTCTCCCAGTTTTGCCCTTTCCTTTCGAGCAGAGAGTGAGCTTGTCTTCTGTCCCTCCGGACACTGCCTGCTTCGGGTCACTGTACCGCCTCTTCAATCATCTTCAGTCATCTTTCTGTCCATCCATCCACCCCTCCCCCACTCACATTCACTGAATGCCCGATACTTGGGTGCTACGGGGCGTTCAGGGACTAGTGGACTTGTGGCAGCAGCAGGCCTTTGAAGGAAACTGTGAGACATCTGAGTTCATAAGAAGGTTCTGGAAGAGGGCCCTGGGGCTACTGAAGTGGGGTAGGGAAGTCTGGGTGTGGGAGGGAGAAGTCAAGACGTCTTCAGAGAAGTATTATGGGGGACACAAAACCAGGTCCCCCGAATGGAGGAAGGGTACCTAGACAAGACAGGGATGGGAGCAGCATGAGCAGAGGCTGAAGACGAATGGGTCTCTCAGGGTTCCCACTCCATCTGAACAGCCGGAGCTCTTCCATCTTTTCCAGGTGCCAGCACAATGCCCTGGGCATTAATGTCACCAGGCCTGGGCCTTGGAGAGTTAGGGTAGCAGAGGCTGACCTCTCCTGCATTTGTTTCTCATTTGCGTCTTTGTGGCAGACACCCCAGGATGCCATGCCGTCTCACATGGAGAGACAGCTGTTGTGTTTAGAGCTGGTGTTTCCCGGTGTCGCTGGTGTGCACCGTAGCAGGAGCTGGCAGAGCAGGCCGCTCTGTGCACACGGGAACTACAGCAGCACTGTCATAACGTCTGCTTGTGGAATGACTTCTCTAGAATGAAAAACACAGAGCCTTATGGCTCTGTCGATGGGCATGTCCCTCTGTTTACACTGCAGCCGCAGTCTGGATTACTTTCTTTATTTTTTATTTATTTTTTATTTATGTTTTTATTTTTTTATTTTATAATTTAATTATATCAGCCACAGATTCCCTTGTTCTCCCCCCTCCCGCCCCCTGCCTTCCCCCCAACCCACCCCCCATTCCCATCTCCTCCAGGGCAAAGACTCCCCTGAGGATTGAGTTCAACTTGGTAGATTCAGTCCAGGCAGGTCCAGTCCCCTCCTCCCAGGCTGAGCCAAGTGTCCCTTTATAAGCCCCAGGTTTCAAACAGCCGACTCATGCACTGAGGACAGGACCCGGTCCCACTGCCTGGATGCCTCCCAAACAGATCAAGCCAATCAACTGTCTCACTTACCCCAGAGGGCCTGATCCAGTTGGGGGCCCCTCAGCCATTGGTTCATAGTTCATGTGTTTCCATTCGTTTGGCTATTTGTCCCTGTGCTTTATCCAACCTTGGTCTCAACAATTCTCGCTCATACAAACCCTCCTCTTTCTCCCCAATTGGATTCCTGGAGCTCCACTGGGGCCTGGCAGTGGATCTCTGCTGGATTACTTTCTAACATACCTTTTTTGTTTGTTTGTCTTTTAATGTGTATGAGTGTTTTGTCTGTGTGTGTGTTTGTGCACTGTGTGTGTGTGTGTGTGTGTGTGTGTGTGTGTGTGTGTGTGTGCAGTGCTGGTGGAGCCCAGAAGAGGGCATCAGATTCCGTGGAACTGGAGTAGCAGATGGTTGTGAGCTGCCATGTGAGTGCTGGGAACGAACCTGGGTTCTCTGAAGAGTAGACAGTGCTCTTAACCACTGAGCCATCTCTCTAGCTCCACTTTCCAACATTCTCCTTCTGTATACTGTTTTTATTATTATTCATAATTCCATAGTTACTCTTACATGTGTGTGGTGCAGAAGTTTCAATCCGGGCCTTGTATGTGCTGGGTAAATGCTCTGCCACTGCAATAGCTGTTTGCAGTCTTACATGGCTCTCCAGACATTTCAGAAGTTACTTGAGTAATCATTATCTTACAGTGACAGAGGACTTGTCTTTGCCCCTTAAATCTGGTGCCTGTGATGGTGATGTGCTTCCAGAACATCAATGCCGCTACTGTACAGCTAGGAAGCAAGATCCAGGGGAAATTCATTTGCAAAAATTGCATGCCAGCTGGGCAGGAAACTGAGGCAGGAGGCTCACTGTGAGTTTGAGGCCATGATGGATACAGAGAGTTCCAGATCAGCCAGGGTTACAGAGTAAGACCTTATAACAGACAAACAAATAAAGTAATTACACACTGACTTTAAAAAGTTGGGTTTTCTTTTTTCAAAGTAGCCTTCAGTAGCAAGGCAGTTTACTTCCAGATAATTTTGCATTATCTTTTAATTTTTAAAACCTGTTCCTTGTATCTTAGCTCAAAATACTATGATCTGCATACATAGGAATGCTTCATGGTTTTCTTTTGGTAAGGATTTTCTTTTTTTTTATTCTTATGTCTGGAAATGGCAGCAGTGGCTTTGCTGTGGCCTGAATGTCTGCCAAGGGCTGGTCCTGTGTTAAAAGCCTTCTGTATGTTTGATGTGATATTTAAACCAATTCTGAAAGTAGGCATTAATATTTTCCATATGAGAGAACAGTGCCCAGACCGTAGTCATTTATCTGGTAAATGTCCAAAGTGAATCCTACTGTCCTGTCTACTGAATGTACAGTGGACTCGGATAAAATCCCTACTTTGTATGTCTGTTACTAGTTGGACTCCCTTTCTTTGAGTTGAGACATTCGTGTTCATCGTGTTGGTATTAAAATGATGGCACCATGCGTAAGATACGGTCATTGAAAAGTTCATGCAGCAGCAGAAGATGCCAGTCTTTTAGTTTGCTGTACCCCGTACCCTTTGTGGGTAGCTAACAGTTGGTCTTTCACACTGTCCCTGTGGATCACTGCTGGTTCTGTCACCTTAGTGAGAAGTGGGTGACATTCCATTGCAGCACACTTGGCCACACCCTTCCTTTTGTTCTTACTTTAGTTTATCTCCACACTGCTTCTTCTCAGAGTTTATAGTGGGAAAGACAATTACAGAGTTCCAATGTTATTTCAGAGTTATTCTTTTTTTCTTTTTTTATTTTTTTGGTTTTTTCGAGACAGAGTTTCTCCGTGTAATTTTGGTGCCTGTCCTGGAACTCACTCTGTAGCCAAGGTTGGCCTCAAACACACAGAGATCTGCCTGGCTCTGCCTCCCGAGTGCTGGGATTAAAGGCGTACACTACCGCTGCCCGACAAGTTTGTTATTCTTGAGTCTGGATTTTATTTTGGTTTGTAGCTAATGATGGAATAGAGGGCCTTGCTCATTCTAGGCAGTTGCTTTGCCACTGTGGTGGTTTGAATGAAAATGGCCCCCATGGCTCATAAGGAGTGGCACTGTTAGGAGGTGTGGCCTTGTTGGAAGGAATTTGTCACTGGGGGTGGGCTTTGAGGTTTCAAATGTTCAAGCCAGGGCCATTGTCACTCTCTGCCTGTTCCCTGCCTATCCGGATGTAGAACTCTCAGCTCCTCTCCAGCACCATGTCTGCCTGCATGCTACCATGCTTCCAGTCATGATGATAATGGGCTAAGCCTCTGAACTGTAGGCCAGGCCTTTATAAGAGCTGTTGTGATCATGGTTTCTCATCACCGCAATAGAAACCCAAACTAAGACAACCACTGTCTTAGGGTTACTACTGCTATGATGAAACACCATGACCAAAGCAACTTGGGGAGGAAGAGGTTTATTCAGTGTATGCTTCCACATCACAGTTTATCATCAAAGGAAATGGAGACAGGAACTCAAGCAGGGCAGGAACCTGGAGGCAGGAGCTGATGCAGAGGCCATGGAGGGTGCTACTTAATGGCTTGCTCCTCATAGCTTATTCTGCCTGCGTTCTTATAGAACCCCGGGACCACCAGCCCAGGGATGGCACCACCCACAATCACTAATTAAGAAAATGCCCTACAGGCTTGCCTACAGCCCTGTCTTATGGAGTCCTTTTCTCAGTTGAAGCTCCCTCCTCTGATGGCTCTAGCCTGTGTCAAGTTGACATAAAACTAGCCAGTACAACCACTGAGTTACATCCCCAGCCCTTGACCTGTTCTCAAACAGAAATTTTAGTTTGGTGCAATCAAGTTTAACATTAATTTCCATTCATTTAGCAGTTGGATGGCTCAAAGCTTCTCAGCTCTGTAGACTTGTAACTCACCTGTCACAGGTACCTGGCTGTTCCAACAGTGTTGAACCTACAGAGGACAGTCATCTTCTCATAGAGAGGAGGGCTTGGTTCTATTTGATTTTTCGTGGCTTTGGGGGCAGAACGCAGGGCCCCTGCACGCTAGGCCAGCGCTCTGCTCCAAGTTTTGTCTACAGCCTGTCTCTCTCAGTGTTTCCTGTTAGTCTCTGTTTGGGGTTCACTCATTTAGAACTGTCTTGTCTGTCATCTGCAGATTGTCCAGCTGTTCTTTTATTTCTGTGTTTTACATTCTGTTTTCACATTCTGATCATGTTTGATGAGGTCTCTTGCTTCCTGCCAAAAAAATCTAGAAATCTAGTTTACATTTAACCGTTAAGAAACTAAAACTTGTTATTGGACATGGTGGTACATGCCTGTAATCCCAGGACTCAGGAGGCTGAGGCAGAAGGATCAAGGGTTTGGAAGGCCAGCCTGAGACTCTGTGAAAGAAAAGAAAAGAGGCAGAGAGGAGAAAGAGGGATGGACATTTGTCAGTAATAGAAACACCCAGGCTGACCTGAGTCTTTAGTTTCATTTGTTTTGGCTTGGTTATTTTGGTTGTTTGGTTATTTTGGTTTGGTCTGGTTAGTTTGGTTGTTTGAGACCTCAGGGGTCTGGTGTATTTCAGGCTGGCCTCAAACTCACTGTGTAGTTGAAGATGACATTGAACATCTAATCCTCCTGCCTCACCTCCCAGGTGCTAAGACTATAGGCATGCACCCCACCAGGTTTATATTGTGCTAGGGATGGAGTCCAGTGCTTAGTGCATACAGGGCAAGCCCTCTGCCAGCACCCACAGCCCCTTAACCTAGGACTTGTGTTCGTAAAGAAGGCATCGTGTGCTAAGCAGTGAGGTCATTCACTTCAGAGGAGCAGTGCCTGCCTCTGGAAGAGATCCTTAACTACAGCCTGGCCCCGTGGAGTTGGGGAGAAGGTGTATCACCTAATGGAAACCAAATCTGAGAGGGAAGGTCTGCCCAGGAGACAAGTAGGAATGCTAGAATGACCAAGGGGAAGCCAGAGGGCCAACTTCTCCAGAGCTGGACACAGGACTGTGCCTCCAGGTTAGGGCAGCCTGGAGTGAGGGGGTGAAGAACAAGCCAGGACCACAATAATCCTTTTAGATCTGATTTTTGGGGTGGCCCCTGTCACCCTGGGAATGAGAGTAGCCAAGAAGGATCAGAAATCTTTATTGTCTTGAAGTTCTCCAGGTCAGAAGGCCCAGTGAGCTCAGCTGGGCTCCCTACTTTGGTTCTCATAGACCCAGAATCAAGATACTGGCCCAGAGACTGTGCCCGGGAGGACCTGGGGAGGAAGGCTGCAAGCTCATTCCTGCTAGTGCCGCATCCTTCATTTGGGTGTGGAACTCGGGTCTTGGCTTTCTTGCAGTACATTAACCAAGGAGCACCCTCAGCTGTTCCTATGACAACCCCCACAGCTACAGGGAGAGGGGTGGTGCATCCCCACCTTCCCTATGGTAGCAGGAGGGGGTTCACGATCCATTTGACAGCTTTCCCCCAAACATCTCCAACATGTGCTTCCTGACCTTCAGGGTCCGCTCTGACTGCCTCCTCACAGGTCAGGGGCAGCACCGTCTGCTTTCTGTGTTTGTGCCATGACCCCATTTGAATGATAGGTGGCAGGTGCCTCATTTTTAAAAATTTGTTATTTGATGACTTTGTACATTGTTTTTATTGTATTCACCCCTCTCCAGCTCCTCCTAGATCCACACCCTCTTTCTTACTCACCCAAATTTGTATCATTTAAAAGAAAAAACTCATTGAGTCCAATTTGTGCTTTTGAGCATGGTCAACCCACCGGGGACTACACCCTTACAAAGCTGATTCTCCCTTTCCCAGCAGCCATCAGTTGCCAAAAGGGGAAGAATTTCATGCCCGCCTTCCCTGCCAGTGCCTGGACTCAAGTCTGACTTGAGCTTGCAAAGGTCTTGTGCATGATGTCTCAACTGCTCTTAGTCCATATATGCAGCTGCCCTGTCCAGAGAACGCTGGCTCTTACACTCTTTCCGCCCCTCTTCCGCAATGACCCCTGGGCTTGGGGAGGGGGAATATGATATAGAGGTCCCACTTAAGGCTGAGCGTTCGACCGTCTCTTATTCTCTGCACCTTCATCAGTTGTGGGTCTCCAGTAATTGCCATCTACTTGAGGAAGAAGCTTCCCTGAGGAGGGTCAAGAGGTGCTCTAATCTATGGGTGTGAAGATAAGTCATTAGCAGTTCGTTAAATACTGTGTGCATTTGGAATGATGGTAGGTTCTCCCCTCAGGCCTATGACCTGTCTAGCCACAGGTTCTTGGCCTCAGTAATGGTGTCAGGTATAGCTCCTATCTTACGGAACTGGTGTTAAATCTAGTCAGAAGGTGGTTGGTTACTCCCATGACATTTATCTTACTATTGTACCAGTGGGCATGTCTTGCAGGGTTCACAAGTAGGTGATTGCTTTACTCCTCCAGTAGCATGCATAACACCTTCCAGCTCTATGAGTGCTAACCAATAGGGATGAAGCTTCTAGGTCAGTACCAGTTTGATGTCTCCATGTTCTATCTATGACTCAATTCAAGTAGGGTCATCAGCTATGGGGTCTCACCTTCGAGTTCTGGAGGGTAACCGTTATTGGTGGCAATGGCCTGTAATGTTGGGGGGTCTGTGGGACCTCACTGGCCAACTCCAAAAGAAGTAACCCATTTCTAGCACTGGGTTTCTTATTAGCCTGTGGTATCTTGTAGGGGCCTTGTTGCCCTGTTAGAGGCAACAAAACTCCATTTAAACTCTTTAAGAATTATATTTAAGTATTGCAGATGTGTGCATGTATGTGGGTGCGTGCCTGCCAGTCAGAGGACAACTTGTGGGAGGGGTTTGTTTCTCTCCTTCCACTATATAGGTCCTAGGAATTGAACCCGGGTTGTCACGCCTGGTGGCAGGTACTCTTACCTGCTGAGCCATCTCTTACCTGGCCCTGGTGCCTCATATTTGATGCCCTCAGCCCAAACAGGCAGGCAGAGTCATACTTAAGTACCCTGTTGCATGTGTTCATTGCTCTTCCTGGTTTAATTTTAGATGTTACCTAGTGGTTCCTACCGTGGAGGATGAAGACATGCCTCTTACGCCACGCAGGTCCACTTCTCTCCCCTCCATCCTCTCAGAACAGGTATAGCACACTTTTATGGTTACATCAATGTGAGTTATTTGCCTGATTGTGTTTGTGTGTTATTTACTGCTGTATTGTGCCGTTCCCTTCATTATAGAGTTTTTTCACCCTGGAAGTGGAATTTTTTCATATTTTTTATTTGGTTAATTTTTTCTGTACTCCCTCTGATTCTGTCTGAACTCTCCAGTGGAGTTAAGAAACACATCTGATGTCTTTGCCTGTGGTCAAACATCCTGAGATCTGTTGCTGCCATTCGTTTTCTGGGCGCTCTCCTCTTGGGCCTTCCTCTCCCCTGCTCAGATTAGTTCCTAGGCCTGCCACACAGCTGTGGCTTGGAGTCTCTTTTGTGACGTTCCCACTTCCTGGATCTTTCCTTTTTGTGGACGTTTTAGTGGACACGTCTTCTGGTAGCTTCCTAGCAAATGGTAGATCCCAGAGCTTCTTTTTAAGACACTGCAGGTGTCTTTAGGATTTGCAGGGGCCTTCATGGTACCCACATGATGACTTGATGGTCATGGAGTCCAGATGGAAACCATTTCCTCAGCATGGTTTGAAAGCATCGTTCTGTTGGGTTTTTACTGGTGCTGCTGAGAAATTGAATACCCTTCTTATTCCTAAGTCTTTGAATACAACATATTATTTCTCCTCTGAGAGCTTTTAAAATCTGTCCCAGTAGGGGCTGGAAAGATGTTTCAGCAGTTACCATGAGCTGCACTTGCAGAGAACTCGTGATTAGTTTCCGGCACCCACATCTGGCAGCTCACACTTGCCTGTAACTCCAGCCTCGGGGCATCTAACACTCATGTACACACACCTACACACACACATGTGCATAAATAAAAGTGATAATGACCTTTTGAAAATCTCTTCTAGTGTACTAGTGTACTTCATGATATGCTCCAGTGGGTGTCACGGTAGCTCTGGGGCCCCCTCCCTCCCCAACTTTGTACCTGGGAAAATGTCCTCCTGTGATGTCCTCAATCTCCTCTTTTTCTTTTTCTCAGATCTCTTGTGTTAGCAGATGCTTGCTAGACTTAGACTCTGTTTTATTTCTTTTTCTCTATTTTCTGCCTTTTATTTTTTACAACTTTTAGATAGGTGTATTTATTTTGTTTCCCAACAATGCAGCTTTTTTTTTTTTTTAATTTCTGGTTTTGCTATTGTTTCTGAGCTCCCTTTCTTCTTTCCTGCAGCACCATCATGACTTTTCTTACTGCCAATATTAACTCTTTTTCCTGAAGCCCCCCTCCCCTTTTTTTTGTTTTTTCGAGACAGGGTTTCTCTGTGTAGTTTTGGAGCCTGTCCTGGATCTCACTCTGTAGACCAGGCTGGCCTCGAACTCACAGAGATCCACCTGCCTCTGCATCCTGAGTGCTGGGATTAAAGGTGTCCGTCACCACCACCCCGCAAAGTCCTTTATTTTTAAAACTATTAATTTGGGGGCTGGAGAGAGGGCTCAGGGTTGAGAACACTGGCTGCTCTTCCGGAGGACATGGGTTTGATTCCCAGCATCCACATGGTGGCTCACACTTCTCTAACTCCAGTCCTAAGGCCTCCGAGGACACAAGGCACACACATGGTGCACGGACATACATGCAGACCAAACAACCATACATAAAAATGAATACACTTTCTAAAAGATTGTTCTTATTGATGTGTATGTTTGTGAGTGGTCTGCTGTGTGTGACGGTGCCCACAGAGATCAGAAGAGAGTCAAGTGTCCTGGAACTGGACTTAGGGGCAGTTGTGAGCCACCAGTGTGGGTGCTGGAAAATGAACTTGGTCCTCTGGAAGATCAGGGAGCTGAGTCACAACCCCTCAGTATTAATTCTTGGTTCCTGTCGTAAGGTCCCATGCTGCTCCCTGCAGTCTCCTGGATCTAGTACTTTCCCTGCTTGTTGTTAATCTCTCGTTTTCACATAGGAAGCTTTTCTTAAACTGTTATTTTCTAACTTCATTCCTATTTAAAAACAAAACCTTGCTGGGTGTGGTAGCATATGATTTTATTCTGAGCACTTGAGAGACAGAGGCAGATGGGTCTCTGTGAGTTTGGGGCCAGCCTGGTCTACATAGTGAATTCCAGGACAACCAGGGCTACATGGAGAGACCCTGTCTCAAAAAAAAAAAATAATAATAGTTAATAATAATAAATAAAATAAGCTTTAAAAGCCAACAGGAAGCTCTGTACAGTCATTTAAGGGTAGGTGACACTGGAGGATCAACTATAATTTGAGTGTGTCATAGAAGAGACTACAAAAGTCATTAGTTGTTGGCATTTGGAGGGCAAGGGAGGACAGTTCCAGTTCTCTCTCTCTCACATACACACATACACACACACACACACACACTCACACACACACACATACTCACACACACATATCCCCCCCCCACACACACACACGCACACGCACACACATGGCACATATACACCCTTTCTGTCGCTGGTATAGAAGGTACAGGCAGCAGCCGGGTGCTGGGCATCCAGCAGTGTACCCCTGAGCCTATGAACTAAAACCCGTTTGTTTTAAACACCACTCTCCTTCCCTTTTCCGTGTCCTGGGTCTGGAGTGTCTTGGAAGATTTTCTCATGTGCTCGGCCTCTGTTCTCCTTCCCCTGCCTTGGTGCTGTTTCCTAGTTTCCCTGGAGAGCTGCAAGGGCCTCTTAGGTCTCTGAACAAGTGTTGTTCCTGTCTCAGCTCTGTTCATTCCGTACCCACTGATGACTCCCAACACCCCACCCCAGTCCTGCCACCAGAGCCTACATCTGAATCGGTCTGTGCTGCAGACCACCAGCCTCCCCTGTGGTATAGGCTGTGCATCTTCTGTGTCCTGTGTGTGCAGCACAGTGTTTCTCTGGCCTGTGCATCTTCTGTCTCCTGTGTGGAGCACAGTGTTTCTCTGGCCTGTGCATCTTCTGTGTCCTG
>CABHPP010159270.1:0-11862 GCA_902168425.1 Peromyscus attwateri | reverse complement strand
CATGCTTTTCTCTTTTTTGATATTTCTTTTATTTATTTATTTTTTTACCTGTATAAGTGTCTGTCTGCACAGGTGTTTGTGCATCACATGTGTGCAGTACCTATGGAAGCCGGAAGAGGGCATCAGATCTCCTGAAACTGGAGTCATAAGTGTTGGGAGCTGCCATGTGGGTGCTGAGAATTGAACCCAGGTCCTCTGGAAGAGCAGCAAGTGCTCTTAACCACTGAGCCATCTCTCCAGCCCCAGCTCACATTATTTTAATGCACTAGATATTGTTTTAAATGCTTTATAGGTATTAACTCATTTAACTGGGACAACTGCTGGGTTATCTTCTGTTTTATAGACAGCAAAGCCTAATTCATGGTACAGAGCATCCTGACTTTCCATAGAAGGAATGGCGATCTTTATACAGCATTCAGAACAGCCACAGAACTCAAGAATCAGTCCATCACAAACTGAACATAGACCGTGTTGTGATATTTTGTATCTTTAATGTTTTAACATCAGAGTTTTCACAGATGCTATATGATGAGCTGTGTCTAAGGTTACTCTGAGGTGGTAGAGCAAGAGTTGCTAAATTCATATTGGGAGAAAACTGAGACTCAGGAAGAAGTGACCTCATGGAGTCCAGAATCCACAAGCTGTTGTGGCCAGTGCTGGCCTTTGCCCGGAGCTCTGGCCACCAGCCTGGTACTGTCCTTCCATTTGGTACAGCTCTGCTGGACCACACTAGATGATAATGTTCAACTTGTGTTTATTTCATGGTTGCCTGATTTCCTGGAGAGTTGTTAGCTAAGGAAACTGTTCACTGAGATCTTGGAGTGACTTGAACTTTCCCCAGCTCTCAACTATCACAAGCAAGTAGAATTTAACAGTTAACCATTGGTGGTCGGAGTCAGTGGGTAGCTCAGATGTTCCTCACAGAAAACATCGTAGGAGCCTTCTACTGGGTGGTCAAGTTTCTCCAGAACCCAGAGAAAGAGCAAAGCTTCTCTTCATGTTTTTGTTATTTTTTAGTGTTAGGAGGTAATAACAGGTCTGACTTCCGAGCCTCAGGATTCTAGCAGTGTGGTATGCAAAAAGCCCTCCCTAGTTCTAAGCCCCTTCAGTTCTTTTTAACTGCTGCTTCCTTCGCATCCTGTTGGTGGACCCTGGAGGCAGACAGTCCTCTCTACAGCCTCAGTGGGTTTAGGGTGACCATGGGACTCGAGGTGACAGCCAGCAGTCAGAGGTTCTGTTCTGTGCGTTTTTCTCTTTCCTGAAGACACTTGGATCTGACTGAGCCTGGTTTGGTTTCTGTACTGTCTGGGGCTCGTGGATTTGATGACTTTCAGCAGGGAATTCATTCCCGGGCTCTTGGTGGGATTCCAGGGAGAAAGGTGTCTTCAGAAGGCTACAGTCATGCCTCGTGCCTCACTCCCACAGTGGGCTGAGTGGTGCTGCTCCGTGTTGCAGGGGCCTCCTGACAGCGAGCCGCTGAAGGATCCCAGGGTGTTCGGGGAGCTCCCTGCAACGTTTGAGGATGTGGCGGTGTACTTCACTCGGGAGGAGTGGGGCCTGCTGGACAAGTGGCAGAAGGAGCTCTACAGAGATGTGATGCAGATGAACTACGAGCTGCTGGCTTCCCTGGGTAAAGCTTTCCATAAGCTTTTACACACCACTGTCGTTGGCTCGGGGACCTCAGGGCAGCTGTGGCCTTCTCCCAGTTTTGCCCTTTCCTTTCGAGCAGAGAGTGAGCCTGTCTTCTGTCCCTCCGGACACTGCCTGCTTCGGGTCACTGTACCGCCTCTTCAATCATCTTCAGTCATCTTTCTGTCCATCCATCCACCCCTCCCCCACTCACATTCACTGAATGCCCGATACTTGGGTGCTACGGGGCGTTCAGGGACTAGTGGACTTGTGGCAGCAGCAGGCCTTTGAAGGAAACTGTGAGACATCTGAGTTCATAAGAAGGTTCTGGAAGAGGGCCCTGGGGCTACTGAAGTGGGGTAGGGAAGTCTGGGTGTGGGAGGGAGAAGTCAAGACGTCTTCAGAGAAGTATTATGGGGGACACAAAACCAGGTCCCCCGAATGGAGGAAGGGTACCTAGACAAGACAGGGATGGGAGCAGCATGAGCAGAGGCTGAAGACGAATGGGTCTCTCAGGGTTCCCACTCCATCTGAACAGCCGGAGCTCTTCCATCTTTTCCAGGTGCCAGCACAATGCCCTGGGCATTAATGTCACCAGGCCTGGGCCTTGGAGAGTTAGGGTAGCAGAGGCTGACCTCTCCTGCATTTGTTTCTCATTTGCGTCTTTGTGGCAGACACCCCAGGATGCCATGCCGTCTCACATGGAGAGACAGCTGTTGTGTTTAGAGCTGGTGTTTCCCGGTGTCGCTGGTGTGCACCGTAGCAGGAGCTGGCAGAGCAGGCCGCTCTGTGCACACGGGAACTACAGCAGCACTGTCATAACGTCTGCTTGTGGAATGACTTCTCTAGAATGAAAAACACAGAGCCTTATGGCTCTGTCGATGGGCATGTCCCTCTGTTTACACTGCAGCCGCAGTCTGGATTACTTTCTTTATTTTTTATTTATTTTTTATTTATTTTTTTATTTTTTTTATTTTATAATTTAATTATATCAGCCACAGATTCCCTTGTTCTCCCCCCTCCCGCCCCCTGCCTTCCCCCCAACCCACCCCCCATTCCCATCTCCTCCAGGGCAAAGACTCCCCTGAGGATTGAGTTCAACTTGGTAGATTCAGTCCAGGCAGGTCCAGTCCCCTCCTCCCAGGCTGAGCCAAGTATCCCTGTATAAGCCCCAGGTTTCAAACAGCCGACTCATGCACTGAGGACAGGACCCGGTCCCACTGCCTGGATGCCTCCCAAACAGATCAAGCCAATCAACTGTCTCACTTACCCCAGAGGGCCTGATCCAGTTGGGGGCCCCTCAGCCATTGGTTCATAGTTCATGTGTTTCCATTCGTTTGGCTATTTGTCCCTGTGCTTTATCCAACCTTGGTCTCAACAATTCTCGCTCATACAAACCCTCCTCTTTCTCCCCAATTGGATTCCTGGAGCTCCACCTGGGGCCTGGCAGTGGATCTCTGCTGGATTACTTTCTAACATACCTTTTTTGTTTGTTTGTCTTTTAATGTGTATGAGTGTTTTGTCTGTGTGTGTGTTTGTGCACTGTGTGTGTGTGTGTGTGTGTGTGTGTGTGTGTGTGCAGTGCTGGTGGAGCCCAGAAGAGGGCATCAGATCCCGTGGAACTGGAGTAGCAGATGGTTGTGAGCTGCCATGTGAGTGCTGGGAACGAACCTGGGTTCTCTGAAGAGTAGACAGTGCTCTTAACCACTGAGCCATCTCTCTAGCTCCACTTTCCAACATTCTCCTTCTGTATACTGTTTTTATTATTATTCATAATTCCATAGTTACTCTTACATGTGTGTGGTGCAGAAGTTTCAATCCGGGCCTTGTATGTGCTGGGTAAATGCTCTGCCACTGCAATAGCTGTTTGCAGTCTGACATGGCTCTCCAGACATTTCAGAAGTTACTTGAGTAATCATTATCTTACAGTGACAGAGGACTTGTCTTTGCCCCTTAAATCTGGTGCCTGTGATGGTGATGTGCTTCCAGAACATCAATGCCGCTACTGTACAGCTAGGAAGCAAGATCCAGGGGAAATTCATTTGCAAAAATTGCATGCCAGCTGGGCAGGAAACTGAGGCAGGAGGCTCACTGTGAGTTTGAGGCCATGATGGATACAGAGAGTTCCAGATCAGCCAGGGTTACAGAGTAAGACCTTATAACAGACAAACAAATAAAGTAATTACACACTGACTTTAAAAAGTTGGGTTTTCTTTTTTCAAAGTAGCCTTCAGTAGCAAGGCAGTTTACTTCCAGATAATTTTGCATTATCTTTTAATTTTTAAAACCTGTTCCTTGTATCTTAGCTCAAAATACTATGATCTGCATACATAGGAATGCTTCATGGTTTTCTTTTGGTAAGGATTTTCTTTTTTTTTATTCTTATGTCTGGAAATGGCAGCAGTGGCTTTGCTGTGGCCTGAATGTCTGCCAAGGGCTGGTCCTGTGTTAAAAGCCTTCTGTATGTTTGATGTGATATTTAAACCAATTCTGAAAGTAGGCATTAATATTTTCCATATGAGAGAACAGTGCCCAGACCGTAGTCATTTATCTGGTAAATGTCCAAAGTGAATCCTACTGTCCTGTCTACTGAATGTACAGTGGACTCGGATAAAATCCCTACTTTGTATGTCTGTTACTAGTTGGACTCCCTTTCTTTGAGTTGAGACATTCGTGTTCATCGTGTTGGTATTAAAATGATGGCACCATGCGTAAGATACGGTCATTGAAAAGTTCATGCAGCAGCAGAAGATGCCAGTCTTTTAGTTTGCTGTACCCCGTACCCTTTGTGGGTAGCTAACAGTTGGTCTTTCACACTGTCCCTGTGGATCACTGCTGGTTCTGTCACCTTAGTGAGAAGTGGGTGACATTCCATTGCAGCACACTTGGCCACACCCTTCCTTTTGTTCTTACTTTAGTTTATCTCCACACTGCTTCTTCTCAGAGTTTATAGTGGGAAAGACAATTACAGAGTTCCAATGTTATTTCAGAGTTATTCTTTTTTTCTTTTTTTATTTTTTTGGTTTTTTCGAGACAGAGTTTCTCCGTGTAATTTTGGTGCCTGTCCTGGAACTCACTCTGTAGCCAAGGTTGGCCTCAAACACACAGAGATCTGCCTGGCTCTGCCTCCCGAGTGCTGGGATTAAAGGCATACACTACCGCTGCCCGACAAGTTTGTTATTCTTGAGTCTGGATTTTATTTTGGTTTGTAGCTAATGATGGAATAGAGGGCCTTGCTCATTCTAGGCAGTTGCTTTGCCACTGTGGTGGTTTGAATGAAAATGGCCCCCATGGCTCATAAGGAGTGGCACTGTTAGGAGGTGTGGCCTTGTTGGAAGGAATTTGTCACTGGGGGTGGGCTTTGAGGTTTCAAATGTTCAAGCCAGGGCCATTGTCACTCTCTGCCTGTTCCCTGCCTATCCGGATGTAGAACTCTCAGCTCCTCTCCAGCACCATGTCTGCCTGCATGCTACCATGCTTCCAGTCATGATGATAATGGGCTAAGCCTCTGAACTGTAGGCCAGGCCTTTATAAGAGCTGTTGTGATCATGGTTTCTCATCACCGCAATAGAAACCCAAACTAAGACAACCACTGTCTTAGGGTTACTACTGCTATGATGAAACACCATGACCAAAGCAACTTGGGGAGGAAGAGGTTTATTCAGTGTATGCTTCCACATCACAGTTTATCATCAAAGGAAATGGAGACAGGAACTCAAGCAGGGCAGGAACCTGGAGGCAGGAGCTGATGCAGAGGCCATGGAGGGTGCTACTTAATGGCTTGCTCCTCATAGCTTATTCTGCCTGCGTTCTTATAGAACCCCGGGACCACCAGCCCAGGGATGGCACCACCCACAATCACTAATTAAGAAAATGCCCTACAGGCTTGCCTACAGCCCTGTCTTATGGAGTCCTTTTCTCAGTTGAAGCTCCCTCCTCTGATGGCTCTAGCCTGTGTCAAGTTGACATAAAACTAGCCAGTACAACCACTGAGTTACATCCCCAGCCCTTGACCTGTTCTCAAACAGAAATTTTAGTTTGGTGCAATCAAGTTTAACATTAATTTCCATTCATTTAGCAGTTGGATGGCTCAAAGCTTCTCAGCTCTGTAGACTTGTAACTCACCTGTCACAGGTACCTGGCTGTTCCAACAGTGTTGAACCTACAGAGGACAGTCATCTTCTCATAGAGAGGAGGGCTTGGTTCTATTTGATTTTTCGTGGCTTTGGGGGCAGAACGCAGGGCCCCTGCACGCTAGGCCAGCGCTCTGCTCCAAGTTTTGTCTACAGCCTGTCTCTCTCAGTGTTTCCTGTTAGTCTCTGTTTGGGGTTCACTCATTTAGAACTGTCTTGTCTGTCATCTGCAGATTGTCCAGCTGTTCTTTTATTTCTGTGTTTTACATTCTGTTTTCACATTCTGATCATGTTTGATGAGGTCTCTTGCTTCCTGCCAAAAAAATCTAGAAATCTAGTTTACATTTAACCGTTAAGAAACTAAAACTTGTTATTGGACATGGTGGTACATGCCTGTAATCCCAGGACTCAGGAGGCTGAGGCAGAAGGATCCAGGGTTTGGAAGGCCAGCCTGAGACTCTGTGAAAGAAAAGAAAAGAGGCAGAGAGGAGAAAGAGGGATGGACATTTGTCAGTAATAGAAACACCCAGGCTGACCTGAGTCTTTAGTTTCATTTGTTTTGGCTTGGTTATTTTGGTTGTTTGGTTATTTTGGTTTGGTCTGGTTAGTTTGGTTGTTTGAGACCTCAGGGGTCTGGTGTATTTCAGGCTGGCCTCAAACTCACTGTGTAGTTGAAGATGACATTGAACGTCTAATCCTCCTGCCTCACCTCCCAGGTGCTAAGACTATAGGCATGCACCCCACCAGGTTTATATTGTGCTAGGGATGGAGTCCAGTGCTTAGTGCATACAGGGCAAGCCCTCTGCCAGCACCCACAGCCCCTTAACCTAGGACTTGTGTTCGTAAAGAAGGCATCGTGTGCTAAGCAGTGAGGTCATTCACTTCAGAGGAGCAGTGCCTGCCTCTGGAAGAGATCCTTAACTACAGCCTGGCCCCGTGGAGTTGGGGAGAAGGTGTATCACCTAATGGAAACCAAATCTGAGAGGGAAGGTCTGCCCAGGAGACAAGTAGGAATGCTAGAATGACCAAGGGGAAGCCAGAGGGCCAACTTCTCCAGAGCTGGACACAGGACTGTGCCTCCAGGTTAGGGCAGCCTGGAGTGAGGGGGTGAAGAACAAGCCAGGACCACAATAATCCTTTTAGATCTGATTTTTGGGGTGGCCCCTGTCACCCTGGGAATGAGAGTAGCCAAGAAGGATCAGAAATCTTTATTGTCTTGAAGTTCTCCAGGTCAGAAGGCCCAGTGAGCTCAGCTGGGCTCCCTACTTTGGTTCTCATAGACCCAGAATCAAGATACTGGCCCAGAGACTGTGCCCAGGAGGACCTGGGGAGGAAGGCTGCAAGCTCATTCCTGCTAGTGCCGCATCCTTCATTTGGGTGTGGAACTCGGGGCTTGGCTTTCTTGCAGTACATTAACCAAGGAGCACCCTCAGCTGTTCCTATGACAACCCCCACAGCTACAGGGAGAGGGGTGGTGCATCCCCACCTTCCCTATGGTAGCAGGAGGGGGTTCACGATCCATTTGACAGCTTTCCCCCAAACATCTCCAACATGTGCTTCCTGACCTTCAGGGTCCGCTCTGACTGCCTCCTCACAGGTCAGGGGCAGCACCGTCTGCTTTCTGTGTTTGTGCCATGACCCCATTTGAATGATAGGTGGCAGGTGCCTCATTTTTAAAAATTTGTTATTTGATGACTTTGTACATTGTTTTTATTGTATTCACCCCTCTCCAGCTCCTCCTAGATCCACACCCTCTTTCTTACTCACCCAAATTTGTATCATTTAAAAGAAAAAACTCATTGAGTCCAATTTGTGCTTTTGAGCATGGTCAACCCACCGGGGACTACACCCTTACAAAGCTGATTCTCCCTTTCCCAGCAGCCATCAGTTGCCAAAAGGGGAAGAATTTCATGCCCGCCTTCCCTGCCAGTGCTTGGACTCAAGTCTGACTTGAGCTTGCAAAGGTCTTGTGCATGATGTCTCAACTGCTCTTAGTCCATATATGCAGCTGCCCTGTCCAGAGAACGCTGGCTCTTACACTCTTTCCGCCCCTCTTCCGCAATGACCCCTGGGCTTGGGGAGGGGGAATATGATATAGAGGTCCCACTTAAGGCTGAGCGTTCGACCGTCTCTTATTCTCTGCACCTTCATCAGTTGTGGGTCTCCAGTAATTGCCATCTACTTGAGGAAGAAGCTTCCCTGAGGAGGGTCAAGAGGTGCTCTAATCTATGGGTGTGAAGATAAGTCATTAGCAGTTCATTAAATACTGTGTGCATTTGGAATGATGGTAGGTTCTCCCCTCAGGCCTATGACCTGTCTAGCCACAGGTTCTTGGCCTCAGTAGGTGTCAGGTATAGCTCCTATCTTACGGAACTGGTGTTAAATCTAGTCAGAAGGTGGTTGGTTACTCCCATGACATTTATCTTACTATTGTACCAGTGGGCATGTCTTGCAGGGTTCACAAGTAGGTGATTGCTTTACTCCTCCAGTAGCATGCATAACACCTTCCAGCTCTATGAGTGCTAACCAATAGGGATGAAGCTTCTAGGTCAGTACCAGTTTGATGTCTCCATGTTCTATCTATGACTCAATTCAAGTAGGGTCATCAGCTATGGGGTCTCACCTTCGAGTTCTGGAGGGTAACCGTTATTGGTGGCAATGGCCTGTAATGTTGGGGGGTCTGTGGGACCTCACTGGCCAACTCCAAAAGAAGTAACCCATTTCTAGCACTGGGTTTCTTATTAGCCTGTGGTATCTTGTAGGGGCCTTGTTGCCCTGTTAGAGGCAACAAAACTCCATTTAAACTCTTTAAGAATTATATTTAAGTATTGCAGATGTGTGCATGTATGTGGGTGCGTGCCTGCCAGTCAGAGGACAACTTGTGGGAGGGGTTTGTTTCTCTCCTTCCACTATATAGGTCCTAGGAATTGAACCCGGGTTGTCACGCCTGGTGGCAGGTACTCTTACCTGCTGAGCCATCTCTTACCTGGCCCTGGTGCCTCATATTTGATGCCCTCAGCCCAAACAGGCAGGCAGAGTCATACTTAAGTACCCTGTTGCATGTGTTCATTGCTCTTCCTGGTTTAATTTTAGATGTTACCTAGTGGTTCCTACCGTGGAGGATGAAGACATGCCTCTTACGCCACGCAGGTCCACTTCTCTCCCCTCCATCCTCTCAGAACAGGTATAGCACACTTTTATGGTTACATCAATGTGAGTTATTTGCCTGATTGTGTTTGTGTGTTATTTACTGCTGTATTGTGCCGTTCCCTTCATTATAGAGTTTTTTCACCCTGGAAGTGGAATTTTTTCATATTTTTTATTTGGTTAATTTTTTCTGTACTCCCTCTGATTCTGTCTGAACTCTCCAGTGGAGTTAAGAAACACATCTGATGTCTTTGCCTGTGGTCAAACATCCTGAGATCTGTTGCTGCCATTCTTTTTCTGGGCGCTCTCCTCTTGGGCCTTCCTCTCCCCTGCTCAGATTAGTTCCTAGGCCTGCCACACAGCTGTGGCTTGGAATCTCTTTTGTGACGTTCCCACTTCCTGGATCTTTCCTTTTTGTGGACGTTTTAGTGGACACGTCTTCTGGTAGCTTCCTAGCAAATGGTAGATCCCAGAGCTTCTTTTTAAGACACTGCAGGTGTCTTTAGGATTTGCAGGGGCCTTCATGGTACCCACATGATGACTTGATGGTCATGGAGTCCAGATGGAAACCATTTCCTCAGCATGGTTTGAAAGCATCGTTCTGTTGGGTTTTTACTGGTGCTGCTGAGAAATTGAATACCCTTCTTATTCCTAAGTCTTTGAATACAACATATTATTTCTCCTCTGAGAGCTTTTAAAATCTGTCCCAGTAGGGGCTGGAAAGATGTTTCAGCAGTTACCATGAGCTGCACTTGCAGAGAACTCGTGATTAGTTTCCGGCACCCACATCTGGCAGCTCACACTTGCCTGTAACTCCAGCCTCGGGGCATCTAACACTCATGTACACACACCTACACACACACATGTGCATAAATAAAAGTGATAATGACCTTTTGAAAATCTCTTCTAGTGTACTAGTGTACTTCATGATATGCTCCAGTGGGTGTCACGGTAGCTCTGGGGCCCCCTCCCTCCCCAACTTTGTACCTGGGAAAATGTCCTCCTGTGATGTCCTCAATCTCCTCTTTTTCTTTTTCTCAGATCTCTTGTGTTAGCAGATGCTTGCTAGACTTAGACTCTGTTTTATTTCTTTTTCTCTATTTTCTGCCTTTTATTTTTTACAACTTTTAGATAGGTGTATTTATTTTGTTTCCCAACAATGCAGCTTTTTTTTTTTTTTAATTTCTGGTTTTGCTATTGTTTCTGAGCTCCCTTTCTTCTTTCCTGCAGCACCATCATGACTTTTCTTACTGCCAATATTAACTCTTTTTCCTGAAGCCCCCCTCCCCTTTTTTTTGTTTTTTTGAGACAGGGTTTCTCTGTGTAGTTTTGGAGCCTGTCCTGGATCTCACTCTGTAGACCAGGCTGGCCTCGAACTCACAGAGATCCACCTGCCTCTGCATCCTGAGTGCTGGGATTAAAGGTGTGCGTCACCACCACCCCGCAAAGTCCTTTATTTTTAAAACTATTAATTTGGGGGCTGGAGAGAGGGCTCAGGGTTGAGAACACTGGCTGCTCTTCCGGAGGACATGGGTTTGATTCCCAGCATCCACATGGTGGCTCACACTTCTCTAACTCCAGTCCTAAGGCCTCCGAGGACACAAGGCACACACATGGTGCACGGACATACATGCAGACCAAACAACCATACATAAAAATGAATACACTTTCTAAAAGATTGTTCTTATTGATGTGTATGTTTGTGAGTGGTCTGCTGTGTGTGACGGTGCCCACAGAGATCAGAAGAGAGTCAAGTGTCCTGGAACTGGACTTAGGGGCAGTTGTGAGCCACCAGTGTGGGTGCTGGAAAATGAACTTGGTCCTCTGGAAGATCAGGGAGCTGAGTCACAACCCCTCAGTATTAATTCTTGGTTCCTGTCGTAAGGTCCCATGCTGCTCCCTGCAGTCTCCTGGATCTAGTACTTTCCCTGCTTGTTGTTAATCTCTCGTTTTCACATAGGAAGCTTTTCTTAAACTGTTATTTTCTAACTTCATTCCTATTTAAAAACAAAACCTTGCTGGGTGTGGTAGCATATGATTTTATTCTGAGCACTTGAGAGACAGAGGCAGATGGGTCTCTGTGAGTTTGGGGCCAGCCTGGTCTACATAGTGAATTCCAGGACAACCAGGGCTACATGGAGAGACCCTGTCTCAAAAAAAAAATAATAATAGTTAATAATAATAAATAAAATAAGCTTTAAAAGCCAACAGGAAGCTCTGTACAGTCATTTAAGGGTAGGTGACACTGGAGGATCAACTATAATTTGAGTGTGTCATAGAAGAGACTACAAAAGTCATTAGTTGTTGGCATTTGGAGGGCAAGGGAGGACAGTTCCAGTTCTCTCTCTCTCACATACACACATACACACACACACACTCACACACACACACATACTCACACACACATATCCCCCACACACACACACACACGCACACGCACACACATGGCACATATACACCCTTTCTGTCGCTGGTATAGAAGGTACAGGCAGCAGCCGGGTGCTGGGCATCCAGCAGTGTACCCCTGAGCCTATGAACTAAAACCCGTTTGTTTTAAACACCACTCTCCTTCCCTTTTCCGTGTCCTGGGTCTGGAGTGTCTTGGAAGATTTTCTCATGTGCTCGGCCTCTGTTCTCCTTCCCCTGCCTTGGTGCTGTTTCCTAGTTTCCCTGGAGAGCTGCAAGGGCCTCTTAGGTCTCTGAACAAGTGTTGTTCCTGTCTCAGCTCTGTTCATTCCGTACCCACTGATGACTCCCAACACCCCACCCCAGTCCTGCCACCAGAGCCTACATCTGAATCGGTCTGTGCTGCAGACCACCAGCCTCCCCTGTGGTATAGGCTGTGCATCTTCTGTGTCCTGTGTGTGCAGCACAGTGTTTCTCTGGCCTGCGCATCTTCTGTCTCCTGTGTGGAGCACAGTGTTTCTCTGGCCTGTGCATCTTCTGTGTCCTG
>CABHPP010159259.1:0-18804 GCA_902168425.1 Peromyscus attwateri | reverse complement strand
CTTTCTTTCTTTCTTTCTTTCTTTCTTTCTTTCTTTCTTTCTTTCTTGAGGAGGATTTCTCTGTGTAACAGCCCTGGCTGTCCTGGAACTCCCTTTGTCAATAAGGCTGGCCTTGAACTCACAGAGATCTGCCTGCCTCTGCCTCCAAAGTGCTGGGATTAAAAGTGTGTGCCACCACCACAAGGCTGGAATGTATTTTTCCATGGATTTCCTGACTATTAAACTTTGGGGATGTGGGGAAATGAATCTGAAATTGCAGTCCTAGAGATGAATCTCAATCTTGTGCTATGTCCTTCTTTGGAGGTCAGGAGAAGCTCCTTTAAAGGTCAGACCAGAGAAGCACCTTAACTGCCAGGTATTGGGGAGGCATTAGAAATGAGTGGCAATGTGTCCACTAGTTAACTTAGGCCAGAGATTAACCCCAGGGCTGATGCACACATATCCCTGTGAAGATCTCTGGTTGCCCTCTAATTCTGTGCTTCTTCAAGATTTCTGGAAAGAGATCTTTGACAAACTTTCTTCTTCGGAAATCAATAGAACTAATTATAAGGGAAAAGTCATTTTGATTTTGTCCTTCTCCTCCTAGGACATGTGACAGCCCCTTCTGAGCAACTTCAAAGGGCTATAGAAGAAGACTAAGGTCTCGGCCCAGGAACTGCAATAACCACAGTTACAGGGACAGAGTGCAGATCTGAGGAAAGGAGTGCAAAAGCCAGAAGTCCAAGGAGGAGACAGCAGGGACATTCAGGAAATGCTCTGTTATGTGGTTGGCAGTTTAGCCTCTCTGTGTGTCAATTTCTTCCACCTAGAGAAAGGAGGGTGGAGATGGACCATGGAGATGCATGGAGACCATGCAACCAGGAACAACTTGTAAAATAACATCCTTCATATCTCTCTCTCTCTCTCTCTCTCTCTCTCTCTCTCTCTCTCTCTCTCTCTCTTTAATTTTATTAAATTTTTTATTCATTCCACATACCAACCACAGATCCCACTCTCCTCCCTCCCCCTGCCCCACTCCAAGTCCCGCCCAACTCACCCCCTTCCACCCCTTCCAAGGCAAGTCTTCCCATGGGGAGCCAGCAGAACCCAGCACATTCAACTGAGACACTGGGCTCCAAAAAGCGGCTCATGCACCAGGGATGGATCCCAATCCCACTGTTTGGGGGGCCCCCAGACAGTTCAAGCCAAATGACAGTCTAGCCTATTCAGAGTAGTACCTAGTCCAGTACCATGGGGGCTCCACAGCCATTGATCCACAATTCATGCGTTTCCACTAGTTTAGCTGGCTGTCTCTGTACATTTTCGCATCATGATGTCGCTATCCCTTGTTCATAGAATCCCTCCTCTCTCTCATCAACTGGACTCCCGGAGCTCGGCCTGGCACCTGGCCATGGATCTCTGAATCTGCTTCCATCAGTCACTGGATGAGGGCTCCATGATTACAGTTAGCATACTCAGCCATCTGATCACCAGAGTAGGCCAGTTCAGGCAGCCTCTCGACTATTGCCAGTAGTCCAAGATGGAGTCATCCCTGTGGATTCCTGGGAGCCTCCTCAGCACTCTGCTTCTCCCTATTCCCATGATGCCATCACCCTTCATGGTATCTCCCTCCCTGCTCTCCCACTCTGTCCCTGTTCCAGCTCGAACCTCTCATTCCCCCATGCTCTCATCCCCCATCCCTGGCCCCCCACTAGCCTCCCTCACTCGAAGTTCACTCATGTAGATCTCATCTATTTCTCCTTCGATGGGCTATCCATGCATTATTCCTAAGGTCCTCCCTGCTAGCTAACCTCCCTGGAGCTGTGGGTTGTAGTCTGGTTATTCTTTGCTTTATATCTAGTATCCACTTATGAGTGAGTACATACCATGTTTGTCCTTCTGGGTTTGAGTTACCTCACTCAGGATGATATTTTCTAGTTCCATCCATTTGCCTGCAAATTTCATGATGTCATTGTTTTTCTCTACTGAGTAGTACTCCATTGTGTGTATGTACCACATTTTTTTAATCCATTTTTCAGGAGAGGGGTATCTAGGTTGTTTCCAGGTTTTGGCTACTATGAATAATCCTGCTATGAACATAGTTGAGCATGTGTCCTTGTGGTATGATTGAGCATTCCTTGGGTATATGCCCAAGAGTAGTATAGCTGGGTCTTGGGGAAGATTGATTCCCAGTTTTCTGAGAAACTGCCACACTGATTTCCAAAGTGGCTGTACAAGTTTGCATTTCCACCAACAGTAGAGGAGTGTTCCCCTTGCTCCACATCCTCTCCAACATAAACTGTCTTCAGTGTGTGTTTCTCTTCTTTGGTATTTGTTGGTGTGGGATTATCTATTGCCTGTGTTTTTATGGGTGTATCTAACTTCCTTAGGTTGGATTTTTTCTTCTAGTGCTTTCTGTAGGGCTGGATTTGTGAATAGGTATTGTTTAAATCTGGTTTTATCATGGAATATTTTGTTTACTCTATGTTGATTGAGAGTTTTGCTGGGTATAATAGTCTGGCTTGGCATCTATGGTCTCTTAGTATCTGCATAATGTCTGCCCAGGACCTTCTGGCTTTCAGAGTCTCCATTGAGAAGTCAGATGTTATTCTTATGGGTCTGCCTTTATATGTTACTTGGCCTTTTTCCTTTGCAGCTCTTAATATTTTTTTTCTTTATGCTGTATGTTTAGTGGTTGGATTATTATGTGGTGAGGAGACTTTTTTTTGGATCCAGTCTATTTGGTGTTCTGTAAGCTTCTGTACCTTTGTAGGTATTTCCTTCTTTAGGTTGGGAGATTTTTCTTCTATGATTTTGTTGAATATATTTTCTGTGCCTTTGAGTTGGTATTCTTTTCCTTCTTCTATCCCTATTATTCTTAGGTTTGATCTTTTCATGGTGTCCCAAATTTCCTGGATGTTTTGTGTTATGACTTTTTTGCTTTAGTGTTTTCTTTGACTGACGAATCTATTTCCTCTATTGCATCTCCATTGCCAGAGATTCTCTCTTCCATCTCTTGCATTCTGTTGGTTATGCTTGCATCTGTAGTTCCTGTTCATTTACTCAGATTTTCTATTTCCAGCATTCCCTCAGTTTGTGTCTTCTTTATTGCCTCTATTTCAGTTTTCAAACCTTGGACTGTTTCATTCACCTGTTTAATTGCTTTTTCTTGGCTTTCTTTAAGGGATTTGTTGATTTCTTCCAATTTTTTATTTGTCTTTTCTTAGATTTCTTTAAGGGAAATTTTCATTTCCTCTTTAAAGGCCTCTATAATCTTCTTAAAGTCATTCTTAAGGTCGATTTCTTCTGCTTCTTTTGCTTTAGGATGATCAGGTCTTGCTGATGTAGAACCACTAGGTTCTGATGGTGCCATATTTGTCTTTATGTTGTTGACTGTATTTTTTCCTTTGTGTATGTGTTTACGTTTTTTTAAATTTATTTTTTTCATTATTTATTTTTTTCTATTATCAGCTTGATACAGTACAAATTCTTATCCTAATAGTGAAATGTTTCACTGAGGCGTGCCCAGTGATTGAGTAAAACCAAAACTTATTATAAGCCACAGTCATCCTAGGGTCCCCCCTGCTATGTAGCCTCCCTGGTTCTGTGGGTTGCAGTCTGATTGTTCTTTGCTTTATGTCTAGTATCCACTTATGAGTGAGTACATACCATGTTTGTCCTTCTGGGTTTGAGTTACCTCACTCAGGATGATATTTTCTAGTTCCATCCATTTGCCTGCAAATTTCATGATGTCATTGTTTTTCTCTACTGAGTAGTACTCCATTGTCTATATGTACCACATTTTTTTAATCCATTCTTCAGGAGAGGGGCATCTAGGTTGTTTCCAGGTTCTTGCTATTACAAATAATCCTGATATGAACATAATTGAGCATGTATCTTTGTGGTATGATTGAGCATTCCTTGGGAATATGCCCAAGAGTGGTATGGCTGGGTCTTGAGGTAGATCGATTCCCAGTTTGCTGAGAAGCTACCATACTGATTTCCACAGTGGTTGTACCAGTTTGTACTCCCACCAACAGTAGAGGAGTGTTTCCTTTGCTCCGCATCCTCTCCAACATAGACTGTCTTTAGTGTTTTTGATCATAGCCATTCTGACAGGTATAAGATGGGTATCAGAGTCATTTTGATTTGCATTTCTCTGATGACTAAGGATGTTGAGCGTTTCTTTAAATGACTTTTGGCCATTTGAGATTCTTCTGTTGAGAATTCCCTGTTTAGCTCTTTAGCCCATTTTTTTTAAAATTGTATTGTTCAGTATTTTGATGTCTAGTTTCTTGAGTTCTTTATATACTTTAGAGATCAGTCCTCTGTCAGATGTGGGGTTTGTGAAGATCTTTTCCCATTCTGTAGGCTGTCTTTTTGTCTTATTGACCATGTCTTTTACCCTACAAAAGCTTCTCAGTTTCAAGAGGTCCCATTTATTAATTGTTGTACTCAGGGTCTGTGCTGTTGGTGTTATATTTAGGAAATGGTCTCCGGTGCCAGTGTGTTCAAGAGTACTTCTTACTTTCTCTTCTATCAAGTTCAGTGTAACTGGATTTATGTTGAGATCTTTGATCCACTTGGACTTGAGTTTTGTGCGTGATGACAGATATGGATCTATTTGTAATCTTTTTCATATTGACATCCAGTTATGCCAGCACCATTTGTTGAAGATACTTTCTTTTTTCCATTGTATAGTTTCGGCTTCTTTGTCAAAAATCAGGTGTTCGTATGTGTGTGAATTAATGTCAGGGTCTTCAATTCGTTTCCATTGGTCTGTATGTCAGTTTTTATGCCAGTACCAAGCTGTTTTTATTACTATAGCTCTATAGTAGAGCTTGATGTCAGGGATGGTGATGCCTCCAGATGTTGTTTTATTATATAGGATTCTTTTATCTATCCTGGGTCTTTTGTTTTTCCATATGAAGTTTAGTATTGTTCTTTCCAAGTCTGTGAAGTATTGTGTTGGTATTTTGATGGGGATTGATGGGGATTGAATCTGTAGATTGCTTTTGGTAAGATTGCCATTTTTACTATGTTAATCCTACGTATCCATGAGCATTGGAGATCCTTCCATTTCTGATATCTTCTTCAATTTCTTTCTTTAGAGATTTAAAGTTCTTATTAAAAAGGTCCTTCACTTGTTTAGTTAGTGTTATCCCAAGGTATTTTATATTACTTGTGGCTATTGTAATGGTGATGTTTCTCTGACTTCTTTCTCATCCCTTTTATCATTTGTGTATAGGAAGGCTACCGATTTTTTGGTGGGCTGCATTAGAGGATTGCTTGACCATGTGTGTGGTTACCAGGTGATTGTAAAGGGTCTGCACTTGGCTGTGCTAGGGGGAAGTCTTTTGCTCTACCCCTTGGTATCTCTATAAATAGCCCTTTAGAAGAGACAGAAGCAACTTTTCTCTACTGTAGGGGTAAGGTAGAAGGAACTTTAATTAGTAGGACCAGATGGGCGATGCTGAGAGCATGGATTGTAAGTAAGAGCAAAGGAAATAGAAAAACATGGCAGGTAGCTGTCATATAGAAAAGCTTCAATTTAAAAAAAATATGCTTGATTGATCAGTGTGGCTGAGGTGCAGTGACAACGACAGAAAAATAAAGTTCGAGTCAGAGATCAAACAGGAACCTGATCTATTTGTCTCAGGAGACACTGTGGCAGGTATTCCGAGTAAAACCGGGAGCAGGTGGGTTCTGGGAAAGGAACAGCAGTCTGACTTCTGTGTGGATGAATTCCTCTCAACACAGGACAAGGCAATGGGCTTCCCTCACATTTGCCAGCTATGATGATTATGTTTATATAACACTGCTTTCCATATAAGTGGAAATGGGATCAAACTATTCATATGTTTCTGATAGTGTGCAATGCCTGATTATTGCCTTGACTATAAACCCAGCACAATAACATGTGTTCATCATGGATGTTAGTCAAAATGAGAATTTGTTTTGTAAGTCAGAAATGATTATCTATTTTCAACATATGTCATAGTCTTACTTATCTTTTTCTCCTTTCTCCTTAATAACAGAATCCTAGCTGTGAGTACGCCCACTGTGCCTATGTAGAGTGGGTTCATTTACCTTGTGCTACAGCAGCAGTAACAACAGCAGTAAACGCATGCAGCAGAAGCAGCTGCAGCAGAGGCTGGAGCCTCTGGACAGGAAGCAGAAGCATGAGAAGCAGAAACAGCAGAAGCAGGAGCAACAGCAACAGATGTGGAAGTGGAAGCAGAGGCAGAAGCAACAGTTCAAGCAGTTCTGTGATCAGAGTTCTCTAGTGTGACCTCTGGTTCCTGGAGTCGGGACTTACTCTCTTCTTGAGCCTTTAAGGAAAAATGATGTGTTATTTTTCACTAAGATGGAATGTTTTACTTTCATTCACTTTATCACTTGTCAATGCCAGGGTCTTAATTTTAGTCCACAAATATCTGTGTTTTCATTTCAATTTAATCATTATATACCACTGATATTTTGTATCCTCTGCTTCATTTCTGCTTGAGTAAAAGTCCCATGGTTTTCAGAAATCTCAAAGAAGGACATGACCACCTGCATTTTAAAAATCTGTACTTTGTTACCTAACACATTCACTTCCTGTATTATTGGAAGAAATATCAAGAAAAGGACAAAGCATGTCCTCTCCAGTCTGAACAACCTGGTGTTATAAAAATAAGATTGAGAAAAATGTGATAACAAATGCTTCTAGAGGGATAGGAGCCTCTCCCTTCTGCACTCCATTAATCCTTTCCCTATAGCCTTTCAAAATTGCCCATTGGGATCCTGGGATAGCAAAAGAGTGAAGGTGATCTTTGCAATGCATGAATAAAGTGTGCCACTAGCCAAGGAAACTGCTGAGCTGCAAGTATGGGTCTGCAGATGCCTTCTGACTTCTCACTCCTTTTCCATGATTGTTACACCTGTGAGATGTAGAGTAATGGCCTGCTCCAGCACCATTTGAGTAGGAATATTGTGAACTAAGCCTGAAGGATTCATTCAAAGCTCTGAAATGGTGTTACTGATCCATATATGTCACAAAACAGTTGATAAAATTTCGATAAGGCTGACTCAAATAAGTTACCCAGAAACACATTCCATCTGCTAAATTGAAGAAGTGTTAGATCTGGGCTTTGAAAGATGGCTTGGAAGTTAAGAATACTGGCATTCAGTTTCTGACACCCACAAGGGGGTTCTCATCTGTCTGAAACTCCAGTCCCAGGGAATCCAGTGCTTTCATCTGACCTCAGTGGGTACTAAGCTTGCACAGGGTGAACAGAGGTACATGCAGGGAAAACATTCATACACAAGCAAGCATAAAAGTAAAAATCAAGTGAGAGTTCTACAAAGTACTCAATGCTACTTTGAAGATGAGAAGCCTACTCCACTTTACTTTTACATAATATCTCTAGATAAATGTCAGGCTTGACATCTCAGTGTATCTTAGAATGTAGGATCCTAGTTTGGCATCAAATACCAAGTTGCTCATTTTGTATGATACCTAGGGAGTAAAAAAATCCAAAACTTACCCAAATAGTATAGCCTAAAGAGGTGATGAAACAAAAATGTTAAGGCAGATTAATCCTAAAAGTAAAGCTGTGGAAGTGTATATACTTGTTAAAAGTACTGAAAGTGGCCGTGTTGAATGATCTCAAATGTTGTAGTTAGAGATGAACTTGAACCACAATGAACACATGAGTTTTTTGGGAGATTTGTCAATCTTAGATACATTTTCATAGTTCTTGTCATTGATTGTTTCCTCATTATCCAGTTTATCTAAAGACAATACAAAGGAAACCCCTACATTTATAACACTTTTTTCTTCTCCCTGTACCATGACATACACCAGGTGAAAACAGAACAGTGGAGATGACTGAGAAACACTTTCTTCAACTCCTATTTTACAACAAAAATAATCCATATCACAGTGTGTGGTGGTGCACGCCTTTGATCTAAGCGTTGGGAAGGCAGAGCCAGGAGACACGTTGTGTATTAAATAACAGCCTAGTCTATACAGCAAGTGGTTCCAGACTAGTTAGGGGCACATAACAAAAGGATATTTCAGAAAAGAAATCTACATTTCAACACAATTTCATGAACAGATAACCTAGGGGATTTTGGTAAGCAGAATAAAATTGACAGGGAATATCCAGGAACACCTGCTACTCCAATAAAATTTTCTAGTTACAATGTCAGGAATCATTCTTATCATATTCCTCTGTCATTGTCAACTTCCCTGTCTGGCTGTAGCTCTTTTTTTTTTTTTTTAAAGATTTATTTATTTATTATGTATACAGCATGTATGACTGCAGGCCAGAAGGGGGCACCAGATCTCATTTCAGATGGTTGTGAGCCACCATGTGGTTGCTGGGAATTGAACTCAGGACCTCTGGAAGAGCAGTCAGTGCTCTTAACCTCTGAGCCATCTCTCCAGCCCTGGCTGTAGCTCTTAATGAAGACATAATTTGATACCTTATTAGAGTATAATGGAGAAGAACTGACAGTGTCTGTCTTGGTCATAATTTTATACTTAGCACACTGCCTTTACCAGCTTTCTACTCCAAGTCTTGTGTTGGTATGATATTAGACGTGTTGAACTGCAGAAACGTGGGCATCTTTTATTTCAGAATCATGATACATTTACAAAGTGTGTAAACCCTTTTGGTTTACTGGATATACATATTTGTCTACTATCTAAATTTCAATTAGTGATATTTTGGTGCATTGATTTATCATTTGTATAACAATTTTTCTAAAAAACTTTATTGGGAGAAAACCGCCAAACATTTACAGTACAATGATTACAGTCACAATTTGTAGTGAACTGATTTCATGAAGTTTGTTAAACTCAAGTTGGCTTATCTTGTTACATTCAAATCCTATTTCTGATCAAATAGTCCAGAGTTCACACAGGGTGCTCCATCTGCACCTACATACAAACTAAACAACTGCTCATTGATCCACCATCCAGGAAAGCCTTGGAGACATTCTTGCATTTTAACATTGAAAAATAATGTTACAAGTTTTGGGTTTTCATTACACAAGGCATACTCAGGTACTACAGACCATTTCAGCACTAAGAGATGGCCTCTTCATAATGTGAAGGGCTAAACAAAAAAAAGTGGTAAAAATGCTTTCCTTTTATTCAGGTGAACCCGTCTGAGATTCCAGTTCTCTCAAGCACTAATGAAAATTTTGTTGAGGAAGATTTAAAGCAAGTCCAGGCCCTGTGATGGCACGGAGACAGTTTCCCCATTATTGCTACATGTCTTTATAATCAATGTCACAGTAGAACTGGTTGGTTCAGCAGCCATTTTTTTCTTGTTGATTTATAAATCTGGAACTATAAAAGCATGCCCCATATGAGCCTAACTGCAAAGTATGTGGTCATTCTTTTTCTCTATTTAAAGTTGGATGGGTTACCAACATGACACATTCTAAGAAATATTCAAAATGTTCCTTAAACTGACACACATCCCACAGCTTACTTGTGCTGGCTAATTTTATGTTAACTTGACACAAGCTAGAGTCATCAGAGAGAAGGGAGCCTCATCTGAAAAAATATCTCCATAGGATCAGGATATAGGCAAGCCTTTAGGGTATTTTTCTAATTATTTGTTGATATGGGAGGGCCCAGCCCATTGTGAGTGGGGTCAGCCCTGGACTGTTGGTCCTGTGCTCGATAAGAAAGCAGGCTGAACAAGCTGAGCGGAGTGAGCCAGTAAGCAGCACTCCTCCATGGGCTCTGCATCACCTCCTGCCTCCAGGATCCTGTCCTGTTTGAGTTCCTGTCTTGAGTTCCTTCAGTGATGAATAGTGATATGGAAGTGTAAGACAAATAAACCTGTAGCACGAATCTTAAAAGGTCTTATTAATAAAAACAAACCTGAAGCCAGGTATTGGGGTGAATGCTGGAAGATCAGAGAAGCAGAACAAGCCACAGCCTCACCTCACCAATTCCTCAGCTGATCCTGTTTCCTCAGACTGGAAGCCTCTGTGTCCTCATGCGAATGGATCACAGCTGAACTGCTGCTCAAAAGCCTAAAAGCTTAACCAGGCTAGTTCCTTGTCCTCACACCTTATAAACCTTTCTGCCTCCTGCCATCACTTCCTGAGATTAAAGGCTCTTGTTACCACGCCTGGATGTTTCCAGTGTGGCTTTGAACTCACAGAAATCCAGAGGATTTCTGCCTCTGGAATGCTAGGATTAAAGGTGTGAGTGCCACCATTTTCTGGCCTCTATATCTAGTGGCTGTTCTGTTCTCTGACCCCAGATAAATTTATTAGGGTGCACAATATTTTGGGGAACACAATATCACCACATAAACCCTTTCCTCCCCAACTTGCTTTTAGTCATGGTGTTTGACAGAAGCAATAGAACCCTAACTAGGACACTGTGCATGTCAGAGGACATCGTTCAGGAGTTGGCTCTTCCCTTCTATCATATTGCAGTGGGTCTCTCTTTTTCCTAGATGTACCATGCACTTCAGTCCAGCTGGCCTTCCAGCTTCCAGGCAATTTCCAGTCTCATCCTGGCATGTCTCTGCTAGGTGTGAAGGAATTGAATCACAGATGTGTGCTGCTGTTATGGATTTTAGGTGAGTTCTGGGAGTTGAACTCATCAGACTTGTACAGCCAGTTTCTTTCTCCACTGAGGCATATCCTGCAGCCCTTATTGTGTTTTAAAAGCAAATATCTAAAACACCCAAAACAAATGCAGGATTTGGTGACTCATGATAAATAGATATGTTATAATCAACAGGCAGATTGAACAGAGAATCTTCTGGTTCCTCAGAAGCCCCTCAGGTACCCCATCGAATGGCAATATTTTATCTCCCACCAGTAGCAACCATTACACTGGTCTTATAGTCACCTCATGTCTGTCTTTTTTGTCACCCAACTATACATCCCTAGTCATTTTCTTACTCTTGCAGGTTATTGTTTTCATTGTCATAAACACACAGATTTCTCTCTTGTCTCCTTTTTCCTTGAGAGTTTAACTGTGGTGTGGGAGAACTCTAATCCTTGGGTATGTAGTTCTTCCTGGTTTGAATTTTGTGACTGCATGCTCATGATGAAGTCCATTATGTCCATCATATGTCCTGAGCACTGGCAGCTGAATGGGGGATAGAGATCGAATTGCTGGTCTAACTCAAGTCCATACCCCCAACAAGGGTACAGGCTAGGTTCTTTGCTGTTTTATGAGACATCCCTGTAATTGCAGTTGGTGAAATTATTCAAAATTCACAAGACCAACAATAAAATCATTCAAATATTTAAACCTTTAATTGATATGTGACATTTGTTCTTTGGTAAAATTAACAGCTTATAATGATTTTACATTTGAGGATTTTCTATATATAAGTAAGATTAAATATGTCATGTGTTCACATTGGTAGTTGAAGTTCAAAAACAGGGCTTTGAATTTTAAATTCCTGCTGCTCAGGGACACAAGTGATAATATAATCACAATATTAATATTTTTAGTCCTTAGACAGAACATATACATATAGTAGCAGAGATAATGCAAAATATAAACATGCATTGTATATCTAATGAAATTAGTATTATGTTAGTAAAGTGATGTAAGATTGTGTATGCAGAAATAAGTTAGTATACATTCCAATGTCTTTGATCATCCTAGATGAAAATCAGAATCAGTGTCCAAGAGGAGGCCACACTGTTTCAAACAGGACTTACAGGGGATTGTTAGGAACTTGGTCATCCAAATGCTTTGTGAACTGAAAGGGTGGTACTGCCATTCAGCCTTTGTCTAGATGAGTAAGGCAGATCTTGAGTAAATATTTACAGTGCCATTTATCACACAATAATTTGAATCTTTTATTCTGCCTCTTGTCATATTATTGCCCCTAAGCCATCCAATTCTGTTTACTAAGGTGAGCAAGTGCTTCCTTTCATATGTGAAATTGTTATCAATTTTTCATGACAACTCAAGAATGGATATTGATAATAGCTTTTGGAATAAGTGCTATATGGAAGTAGTTTTGCTTATAGGAAGCTGTAAGCTATGGTTGCCATCTGAGGCTGTTCTTGCCATGGATGTATTTTGCCTAGGTAACTGACTGACTCTGATCTCACTGACCTAGCATTTTCAAATAAAGTTAAAAGATGACTTTAATATGCACTCATAACAAATACTTCACTCTACCTTGTCTTTCCTATGAATTACACCATGTAACAAAATGTGCTTTAGCTTTCAGATAGCAGGTGCTACCACTGTGTGTAAACTTGATGTTAGCTATTTAAGCTTGTCTATAAAGACTTAAGATGTAAAATGATACACTGGTTTACTATAGTAAATTGCCTGACTTGACTTATGTCTAAAATATTTTATGCTATTTTCTAACACTGTTATACAAATCCAGAAAGCATTGCTTACGCAGTGGTTTTCAATTTGTGGGCCACATACCCTTTGGGAGGGTGGAAGGACACTTTCACAAGGGTCGAATACCAGATATCCTGCATATTAGATATTTTCATTATGATTCATAACAGCACCAAAATTACAGTTATGAAGTAGCGATCAAATAGTTTTATGGTTGGTGGTCACCATGACATGAGGAACTGTGTTAAAGGATTGGAGTGTTAGGAAGGTTGTGAACCACTGGCTTAAGGAGAGAAGTGTTTATTCTGCTGTGCACTTCCGGTGAGTTCAATCCATGGTTGCTCAATACTATTGACTTGGGCAGAACGCACAGCAGGAACATATGATGAGTGGGAGCTGTTTACCTCATTGCTGACAGGAAACAGAGACACAGAGACAGGAAAGGGCCAAACAGGAAAGATATAACCCTCATTGCCTCTCTTTCCTAAGAGCTACTTCCTCCATTTAGGCTCTGCTTCCAAGAGTCACTGGAACCTCTCACACTTTGAACAGGTGTCCTCCAGCTGCTGGTGCAACCTCGGGAGGTTGGGGACTCTGAGGAGGGCCTTTCCTGGGAGAAGTAAGTCACTTACTTCAGCTGTGTCTCTGAGCAGTAAAGCCTAGCCTAGGCCTTCTTCTGGCCTAGCTCCTTGAGCCTATAGGCAGCTTCCTGGTCTGCTGCCATGGAAACAGCATCTGCCTCCCAACTCCACAGACTGAACTTCCCTCCCTTCCTTCTCTGCTGAGATGGAATGAGCCCTAATAAACACTTCACTCCCAGTTGTTTCTGTCAGGGATCATGGCGACGTCATACAAAACAGTGAACTTTTGTAGAAATTGACCCCATCACACTGAAAGCTCCAGGCTCTGACTACTTCACAGGTAACATCTAAATTCTACTAAACTGTAGAGAAGAGTTAATGCCCTTTAAAAAAAGACACAGTCTGCTATGTGACTCTAACTGGCCTAGAGTTCAACATTACAGTCATCCTCTTGTCTCTGCCTCCTATGTGCTGGGGTTACAGGCTTGATCCATTGTGACACACTCAGTACTGCGTTTTCAATGAAAGCTGTTCCCAAACAGAAAAGAAAACAGTGTCTCAATTCTAGTTTTGTTTTTCAAGACAGGGTTTCTCTGTGTAGTCCTGGCTTTCCTAGAACTCACTATGTAGACCAGGCTGGCCTAGAACTAAAAAATCTGATGCCTCTACCTCCTGAGTGCTGGGATTAAAGGGGTGTGCAACAATGTTTGGCTCTGGATCAATTCTTTTTGAAGGTAGGTTAGCATTGTTTACAAGATTAAGAAAACCAAATAAAATTATAGGTCCACTTTCAGTTATTAACATAGATATGAAAGTTATAAGTAAACCTAACCATATATTAATGTGCTCCCAAGAAAACAATATTAGGAAATACAAAATCTAGCAATGTGACTTATCACTTGGAAAGACTAAAAGAGAAAAATCACATGATTATGTCAATAGATACAAGTGAAGCATTTGATAAAAATGTTCTAAGGAAAGTAAGAGCAGATGAGAGCTTCCAGCATCTGGTGAAGTCTGTATGATAAATGTTAGTAGCAATCATCTTTTTCCTTTTTTTCTTTCTTTTTTTTTTTTTTTTGTTTTTTTTTTTCGAGACAGGGTTTCTCTGTGTAGCTTTGCGCCTTTCCTGGAACTCGCTTTGGAGACCAGGCTGGCCTCGAACTCACAGAGATCCGCCTGCCTCTGCCTCCCGAGTGCTGGGATTAAAGGCGTGTGCCACCACCGCCAGGCTCAATCATCTTTTTCTAAGTACATTATACATTCCTTTCATAGATTAAGAAAATGTCTTAGCAAATAACAGAGGTCCTGCTACTGTAATAATGCAATTGATAAGGCAGTCAATTGACTAATAAATGAAATATGTATGAATGAGACAGCGACATAGAAGCAAAACACTTTTTTTGTTTGTTTTTAGGAAATGCAAGAATTTATTTCAGCTTATGTGCTATAGTCCATCACCGAGGGAAGTCAGGGCAGGAACAAAAGCACGGACTTGAAGCAGAAACCAGGAAGGAATGCTGTTTGATGACTTGCTCAGCTAGCTTCCTTACACAGCCCACAATGGGCTAGGCTGTCCTAAGTCAGTGAAAATCAAGATGTCCCACACAGACATGCCGAAGGGCAGTCTGATCCATGCAGGCTCTAGATTGAGATTCTCATCTCCATTGTTGCTGGGCTGTTTCAAGTTGACAGATAAAGTTAACTAGGACTTTCCATTCCTTGTCAGCATGACACACACACACACATCACCTGAATTTCATAACCATTTTTTCTTGTTCTCCATATTCTTATGTTAATATCATGATATGAAACGCAGTGTATGCTTTAAAAACCCCACAAACTTTAAAACTTACATTTTGAAAGTCCAAGGTCCCTTAGAAAAAGAGTCTCTTAATTTGGTCTGGTAAAACAAACCAAAAAATTACATATTTTCTTATTCCACAATGGAGGAATGAAGCACAGAAATATTCAGATGGGAACACTACCAAAATCCAGCTTTATTAATTAAATTCCTACAGCCCAATATTCAGCATCTGATACACATGTGTAACCAGAAGTTTCTCTGGTCCCTCCCAGCTCCAAGGTCCTGAAGCTACTTATAAAATAATTACTCAGAGGCTTAATATTAATTGTATATTATATGGCCTATGGCTCAGGCTTCTTACTAGCTAGCTCTTATAATTTAACTCAACCCATAACTATTTTTTTTTGTTTTTTTTTGAGACAAGGTTTCTCAGTATAGTTTTAGTGCCTTTCCTGGATTTCGCTCTGTAGACTAGGCTGGCCTCGAACTCACAGATATGCACCTCACTCTGCCTCCCGAGTGCTGGGATTAAAGGCATGCACCACCACCACCTGGATCAACCCCATAACTATTAATCTATGTATCACCACATGTTCCTTGGCTTTACCTGCTTTCCATTACAAGTTGCTCCTTGGGCATCGGCTCATGTCACCTCTCCTTTCTCCTTTCCCTATCTCTCTTGGATTTTCCTGCCTGGCTCCATCCTGCTCTGCCATTGGCCAATGAAGCTTTATTTATCAACCAATCAGAGCAATACATATTCACAGTGTACAGAAAGATATCCTACAGCACTCATGTGATCTTCTGGGCTCTAAGTGGATGGGGCATTCCTCCCTCTCCAGCTCCGCTGCATGTAACACATGCAGTGCAGCTTTTCTCAGGATTAGTCTGGCTTCACTCCATATCTGTGCTTCCCCTCAGTAGATGGACCATGGTCTTGCCATCTGCAGTATTCTGTGGGACTCTTTTTACCTCCTCTTCCACAGGGTTCCCTATGTCCTGAGGGCAGGAGTCTGATTAGAGAGGTCCTGTTTAGGGTTGAGTGTTCAAGATCTCTTCTTCTCTGCATATTATCTAGCTGAGGGTCTCTGTATTTGTTCCCATCTGCTGCAGGAAGAAGCTGCTCCTATGATGGCTGAGAAATGCATTATCTCTGAGTATAGCATGATGTTGTCAGGAATCATTGTATTGCTATGTTCCTTAAGCAGAACAGTAGTATTTGGTGTTCCCCATGGACCCTAGCCTATCTAGTCTTAGGTTCTTGGCCAACCAAGCAGTGCTGGGTATGCCTTCCCTGTCAGGGAGTGGGCCTTTAATCAAGTCAGGTATTGGTTGATTACTCCCACAAACTTTGTTCCGGTATTGTACCAGCATATCTTGGATGCAGTCACCATTGTAGCTTGATTGGTGTTTACCTTTCTCCTTTGATAGTGAACAGAGTACTCCTCAGTGCCATGAAATCTAGTCCATAAGTGGTGAGGGCTCTAGGGAGACACCAGCTTGACTTCTCCATGTTCAATGAATTGTGTCATTATCATCTTCAGGAACAGCACCTTCCTGTCAGTTTATGGAGAGCAACCAATAGCCTTGCAATACCTTGGGTTGTTTGGGATCACCATTGGACACCTTTCACCTACAACTTGACTAGATGTAACCCATTACCAGTACTGCAAGCTTCATTTGGCAACAAGAGATATCCAGTTGGGGCTTTGTCTCCTACACTCTGGTTTCTGTTTGTTTTGTTTTTATTTGTGCTCTCTTTTGTGTGTGGGGATATTTCATCTAGATCCCCTTCATATGTGTATATATTTTAGAGTGGTTCTACTCTATTAGGTTTCCATAAGATCCCTCCAATCGCCCTTAATTTTACCTCTCCCTCCCTATACTTAATGGCCCCTTCTTCTCTCTCCCTCCTCATTTGACCATCCTGTTCCAGACTCCATTCCTCATCCATCCACAACAATCTATTCTCTTCCCCCTATATGGAGATCTGTACCTCCCCCCTAGTCCCTTACTCTATACCTAACCTGTGGTTATACAGATTGTCGCTTACTTATCTTTGACTCAACAGCTAACATCCATATATAAGTGAAAACAAACCATATTTGTCTTTCTGGGTATCTTATCTCACTAAGGGTGGTTTTTTCTAGCTCCAACCATTTACCCATGAGTTTCATGATTTCCTTTTTCCTTTTTAACTGCTGAGTAATAGCCCATTGCATAAATATAACCCATTTTCTTTATACATTCATCTGTTGAATACATAGGATGTCTCCAGTTTCTGGCTATTATAAATAGAGCAGAAATGAACATGAATGAGAGAGAAAGAGAACACTTACTGTGTCTCTGTTGTAGGTGAAGCATCCTTTGGGTATATGCCAAGAGCGGTATACTGTGTCTTGATCGATTCCAGTTTCCCAAGGAACAGCCACATGTATTTCCATAGTGGTTGTACAAGTTTGCATTCCCACCAACAATGGATGAATGTTTCCCTTGCTCCCCATCCTCAACAACATTAGCTGTCATTTGTTTTATTAATCTTACCTATTCTAAGTAATGTAACATGAAATCTCAAAATAGTTTTGATTTACATTGCCCTAAAGACTATGGATACCACACATTTTTAAGTGTTTCCTAGACACTAGAATTTCTGCTAGTGAAACTTTTCTGTTTAGATCTATACCTAGTTTTTAAATGTGTTATTTATTTTCTTCATATACAGGTTTTTTTAGTTCTATATATATTTTGGATATTAGACCTCTATTGGATATGTGGTTGATGAAAAAAAAAACCTTTTCCAATTTTGTAGGCTACCATTTGAAACACAACACTAGTGGCAGAAAAGACAATGCTCTGTGGGTGAACCCAGAAGTTGACAGACACATTGGGATTAACAGAATTAATTAATGTTATTTAATAAAATATCCTTATATAATAATAATTTTTACAATAATAATATATATTTTACTTGTTCTTTGAGAAATGCATAAAATGCATTTTGAAAATATTCACCACCCAATTCCTCCCATTTTGTCATCCCAAGTCTGCCCCTACATCTATGATGACCAATTTATATCTTCTTCATTACATTAATTTTTAATAACCCCAGGGGCAGACTCTTAAAGAAAACTGACCCTCCATTTGTCAGAAGCCATTACTGGTCCAAAGCTCATCAGTTAGGAGTAGGGGCTCAAGGACCCTTCCCACGCCATGCTTGAATGTTGACCGGCTTGATGTTGGACAGTGACCACAGCAGCTCTGAGTCATGAGTGCAGTGGTCCTGTCATGGCCAGAAGACACTGTTTGCTCTAATCCTCCCTGACCTCTGGCTCCTACAGTCTTCCTGCCTCATCTTCCATAATGGTCTTTGAGCCTTGTGGAAAGGGTATGATATAGATGTCCCTTTAAATATGACTGAAATCAGTGAAATAAAAACAAAAATATAAAGATACAGAGTAACAAAGAATGGGTTCTTTGAAAACATTAACAAGATGAGCACATCTTTATTCGAATTAACCAAAAGGAAGATGAGGATGAAAATAATAAAACAAAGGAGGAAAAAGGAGACATGGAGGAAATTTAAGCCTTTAAAAATTTATATTCCACCAAACTGGAAAATCTTTTTAAAGAACTGATGAATTTTTAGATGTCTGTGATCCACCAAAATTATATCAAGATAACATGAAAAGTTTAAATAGTCTTATCTTAATTAATGGTATAGAAGCAGTAATAAAAAATTTTCCAACTAAAAGAAGCCCAGAGCAGGATAAATTCAGTGTCAAATTTGAACAGACATTTAAAGAACAACTAACACTCCTCAGACTATTCCATAAAATAGAAAAAGAAAGAGCTCATCCAAATTCTTTTTTTAAGCCAGGGATATCCTGGTGTTGAGAGAGGGAGACAGATAGGTAAGTAGGTAGGTAGGTAGGTAGGTAGGTAGGTAGACAGATAGATAGATAGTAGATAGATGGATAGATAGATAGAATTATAGGTCTATAACCCTGATGAACATATACACACAAATTCTCAATAAAATACTTGAAAATCAAGTTCAGGTTCACATCAAAAAAATCATCCACCATGGTCAA
>CABHPP010159258.1:0-18789 GCA_902168425.1 Peromyscus attwateri | reverse complement strand
CTTTCTTTCTTTCTTTCTTTCTTTCTTTCTTTCTTTCTTTCTTTCTTGAGGAGGATTTCTCTGTGTAACAGCCCTGGCTGTCCTGGAACTCCCTTTGTCAATAAGGCTGGCCTTGAACTCACAGAGATCTGCCTGCCTCTGCCTCCAAAGTGCTGGGATTAAAAGTGTGTGCCACCACCACAAGGCTGGAATGTATTTTTCCATGGATTTCCTGACTATTAAACTTTGGGGATGTGGGGAAATGAATCTGAAATCGCAGTCCTAGAGATGAATCTCAATCTTGTGCTATGTCCTTCTTTGGAGGTCAGCAGAAGCTCCTTTAAAGGTCAGACCAGAGAAGCACCTTAACTGCCAGGTATTGGGGAGGCGTTAGAAATGAGTGGCAATGTGTCCACTAGTTAACTTAGGCCAGAGATTAACCCCAGGGCTGATGCACACATATCCCTGTGAAGATCTCTGGTTGCCCTCTAATTCTGTGCTTCTTCAAGATTTCTGGAAAGAGATCTTTGACAAACTTTCTTCTTCGGAAATCAATAGAACTAATTATAAGGGAAAAGTCATTTTGATTTTGTCCTTCTCCTCCTAGGACATGTGACAGCCCCTTCTGAGCAACTTCAAAGGGCTATAGAAGAAGACTAAGGTCTCGGCCCAGGAACTGCAATAACCACAGTTACAGGGACAGAGTGCAGATCTGAGGAAAGGAGTGCAAAAGCCAGAAGTCCAAGGAGGAGACAGCAGGGACATTCAGGAAATGCTCTGTTATGTGGTTGGCAGTTTAGCCTCTCTGTGTGTCAATTTCTTCCACCTAGAGAAAGGAGGGTGGAGATGGACCATGGAGATAGGTGCTGCAACCAGGAACAACTTGTAAAATAACATCCTTCATCTCTCTCTCTCTCTCTCTCTCTCTCTCTCTCTCTCTCTCTCTCTCTCTTTAATTTTATTAAATTTTCTATTCATTCCACATACCAACCACAGATCCCACTCTCCTCCCTCCCCCTGCCCCACTCCAAGTCCCGCCCAACTCACCCCCTTCCACCCCTTCCAAGGCAAGTCTTCCCATGGGGAGCCAGCAGAACCCAGCACATTCAACTGAGACACTGGGCTCCAAAAAGCGGCTCATGCACCAGGGATGGATCCCAATCCCACTGTTTGGGGGGCCCCCAGACAGTTCAAGCCAAATGACAGTCTAGCCTATTCAGAGTAGTACCTAGTCCAGTACCATGGGGGCTCCACAGCCATTGATCCACAATTCATGCGTTTCCACTAGTTTAGCTGGCTGTCTCTGTACATTTTCGCATCATGATGTCGCTATCCCTTGTTCATAGAATCCCTCCTCTCTCTCATCAACTGGACTCCCGGAGCTCGGCCTGGCACCTGGCCATGGATCTCTGAATCTGCTTCCATCAGTCACTGGATGAGGGCTCCATGATTACAGTTAGCATACTCAGCCATCTGATCACCAGAGTAGGCCAGTTCAGGCAGCCTCTCGACTATTGCCAGTAGTCCAAGATGGAGTCATCCCTGTGGATTCCTGGGAGCCTCCTCAGCACTCTGCTTCTCCCTATTCCCATGATGCCATCACCCTTCATGGTATCTCCCTCCCTGCTCTCCCACTCTGTCCCTGTTCCAGCTCGAACCTCTCATTCCCCCATGCTCTCATCCCCCATCCCTGGCCCCCCACTAGCCTCCCTCACTCGAAGTTCACTCATGTAGATCTCATCTATTTCTCCTTCGATGGGCTATCCATGCATTATTCCTAAGGTCCTCCCTGCTACCTAACCTCCCTGGAGCTGTGGGTTGTAGTCTGGTTATTCTTTGCTTTATATCTAGTATCCACTTATGAGTGAGTACATACCATGTTTGTCCTTCTGGGTTTGAGTTACCTCACTCAGGATGATATTTTCTAGTTCCATCCATTTGCCTGCAAATTTCATGATGTCATTGTTTTTCTCTACTGAGTAGTACTCCATTGTGTGTATGTACCACATTTTTTTAATCCATTTTTCAGGAGAGGGGTATCTAGGTTGTTTCCAGGTTTTGGCTACTATGAATAATCCTGCTATGAACATAGTTGAGCATGTGTCCTTGTGGTATGATTGAGCATTCCTTGGGTATATGCCCAAGAGTAGTATAGCTGGGTCTTGGGGAAGATTGATTCCCAGTTTTCTGAGAAACTGCCACACTGATTTCCAAAGTGGCTGTACAAGTTTGCATTTCCACCAACAGTAGAGGAGTGTTCCCCTTGCTCCACATCCTCTCCAACATAAACTGTCTTCAGTGTGTGTTTCTCTTCTTTGGTATTTGTTGGTGTGGGATTATCTATTGCCTGTGTTTTTATGGGTGTATCTAACTTCCTTAGGTTGGATTTTTTCTTCTAGTGCTTTCTGTAGGGCTGGATTTGTGAATAGGTATTGTTTAAATCTGGTTTTATCATGGAATATTTTGTTTACTCTATGTTGATTGAGAGTTTTGCTGGGTATAATAGTCTGGCTTGGCATCTATGGTCTCTTAGTATCTGCATAATGTCTGCCCAGGACCTTCTGGCTTTCAGAGTCTCCATTGAGAAGTCAGATGTTATTCTTATGGGTCTGCCTTTATATGTTACTTGGCCTTTTTCCTTTGCAGCTCTTAATATTTTTTTCTTTATGCTGTATGTTTAGTGGTTGGATTATTATGTGGTGAGGAGACTTTTTTTTGGATCCAGTCTATTTGGTGTTCTGTAAGCTTCTGTACCTTTGTAGGTATTTCCTTCTTTAGGTTGGGAGATTTTTCTTCTATGATTTTGTTGAATATATTTTCTGTGCCTTTGAGTTGGTATTCTTTTCCTTCTTCTATCCCTATTATTCTTAGGTTTGATCTTTTCATGGTGTCCCAAATTTCCTGGATGTTTTGTGTTATGACTTTTTTGCTTTAGTGTTTTCTTTGACTGACGAATCTATTTCCTCTATTGCATCTCCATTGCCAGAGATTCTCTCTTCCATCTCTTGCATTCTGTTGGTTATGCTTGCATCTGTAGTTCCTGTTCATTTACTCAGATTTTCTATTTCCAGCATTCCCTCAGTTTGTGTCTTCTTTATTGCCTCTATTTCAGTTTTCAAACCTTGGACTGTTTCATTCACCTGTTTAATTGCTTTTTCTTGGCTTTCTTTAAGGGATTTGTTGATTTCTTCCAATTTTTTATTTGTCTTTTCTTAGATTTCTTTAAGGGAAATTTTCATTTCCTCTTTAAAGGCCTCTATAATCTTCTTAAAGTCATTCTTAAGGTCGATTTCTTCTGCTTCTTTTGCTTTAGGATGATCAGGTCTTGCTGATGTAGAACCACTAGGTTCTGATGGTGCCATATTTGTCTTTATGTTGTTGACTGTATTTTTTCCTTTGTGTATGTGTTTACGTTTTTTTTAAATTTATTTTTTTCATTATTTATTTTTTTCTATTATCAGCTTGATACAGTACAAATTCTTATCCTAATAGTGAAATGTTTCACTGAGGCGTGCCCAGTGATTGAGTAAAACCAAAACTTATTATAAGCCACAGTCATCCTAGGGTCCCCCCTGCTATGTAGCCTCCCTGGTTCTGTGGGTTGCAGTCTGATTGTTCTTTGCTTTATGTCTAGTATCCACTTATGAGTGAGTACATACCATGTTTGTCCTTCTGGGTTTGAGTTACCTCACTCAGGATGATATTTTCTAGTTCCATCCATTTGCCTGCAAATTTCATGATGTCATTGTTTTTCTCTACTGAGTAGTACTCCATTGTCTATATGTACCACATTTTTTTAATCCATTCTTCAGGAGAGGGGCATCTAGGTTGTTTCCAGGTTCTTGCTATTACAAATAATCCTGATATGAACATAATTGAGCATGTATCTTTGTGGTATGATTGAGCATTCCTTGGGAATATGCCCAAGAGTGGTATGGCTGGGTCTTGAGGTAGATCGATTCCCAGTTTGCTGAGAAGCTACCATACTGATTTCCACAGTGGTTGTACCAGTTTGTACTCCCACCAACAGTAGAGGAGTGTTTCCTTTGCTCCGCATCCTCTCCAACATAGACTGTCTTTAGTGTTTTTGATCATAGCCATTCTGACAGGTATAAGATGGGTATCAGAGTCATTTTGATTTGCATTTCTCTGATGACTAAGGATGTTGAGCGTTTCTTTAAATGTCTTTTGGCCATTTGAGATTCTTCTGTTGAGAATTCCCTGTTTAGCTCTTTAGCCCATTTTTTTTAAAATTGTATTGTTCAGTATTTTGATGTCTAGTTTCTTGAGTTCTTTATATACTTTAGAGATCAGTCCTCTGTCAGATGTGGGGTTTGTGAAGATCTTTTCCCATTCTGTAGGCTGTCTTTTTGTCTTATTGACCATGTCTTTTACCCTACAAAAGCTTCTCAGTTTCAAGAGGTCCCATTTATTAATTGTTGTACTCAGGGTCTGTGCTGTTGGTGTTATATTTAGGAAATGGTCTCCGGTGCCAGTGTGTTCAAGAGTACTTCTTACTTTCTCTTCTATCAAGTTCAGTGTAACTGGATTTATGTTGAGATCTTTGATCCACTTGGACTTGAGTTTTGTGCGTGATGACAGATATGGATCTATTTGTAATCTTTTTCATATTGACATCCAGTTATGCCAGCACCATTTGTTGAAGATACTTTCTTTTTTCCATTGTATAGTTTCGGCTTCTTTGTCAAAAATCAGGTGTTCGTATGTGTGTGAATTAATGTCAGGGTCTTCAATTCGTTTCCATTGGTCTGTATGTCAGTTTTTATGCCAGTACCAAGCTGTTTTTATTACTATAGCTCTATAGTAGAGCTTGATGTCAGGGATGGTGATGCCTCCAGATGTTGTTTTATTATATAGGATTCTTTTATCTATCCTGGGTCTTTTGTTTTTCCATATGAAGTTTAGTATTGTTCTTTCCAAGTCTGTGAAGTATTGTGTTGGTATTTTGATGGGAATTGATGGGGATTGAATCTGTAGATTGCTTTTGGTAAGATTGCCATTTTTACTATGTTAATCCTACGTATCCATGAGCATTGGAGATCCTTCCATTTCTGATATCTTCTTCAATTTCTTTCTTTAGAGATTTAAAGTTCTTATTAAAAAGGTCCTTCACTTGTTTAGTTAGTGTTATCCCAAGGTATTTTATATTACTTGTGGCTATTGTAATGGTGATGTTTCTCTGACTTCTTTCTCATCCCTTTTATCATTTGTGTATAGGAAGGCTACCGATTTTTTGGTGGGCTGCATTAGAGGATTGCTTGACCATGTGTGTGGTTACCAGGTGATTGTAAAGGGTCTGCACTTGGCTGTGCTAGGGGGAAGTCTTTTGCTCTACCCCTTGGTATCTCTATAAATAGCCCTTTAGAAGAGACAGAAGCAACTTTTCTCTACTGTAGGGGTAAGGTAGAAGGAACTTTAATTAGTAGGACCAGATGGGCGATGCTGAGAGCATGGATTGTAAGTAAGAGCAAAGGAAATAGAAAAACATGGCAGGTAGCTGTCATATAGAAAAGCTTCAATTTAAAAAAATATGCTTGATTGATCAGTGTGGCTGAGGTGCAGTGACAACGACAGAAAAATAAAGTTCGAGTCAGAGATCAAACAGGAACCTGATCTATTTGTCTCAGGAGACACTGTGGCAGGTATTCCGAGTAAAACCGGGAGCAGGTGGGTTCTGGGAAAGGAACAGCAGTCTGACTTCTGTGTGGATGAATTCCTCTCAACACAGGACAAGGCAATGGGCTTCCCTCACATTTGCCAGCTATGATGATTATGTTTATATAACACTGCTTTCCATATAAGTGGAAATGGGATCAAACTATTCATATGTTTCTGATAGTGTGCAATGCCTGATTATTGCCTTGACTATAAACCCAGCACAATAACATGTGTTCATCATGGATGTTAGTCAAAATGAGAATTTGTTTTGTAAGTCAGAAATGATTATCTATTTTCAACATATGTCATAGTCTTACTTATCTTTTTCTCCTTTCTCCTTAATAACAGAATCCTAGCTGTGAGTACGCCCACTGTGCCTATGTAGAGTGGGTTCATTTACCTTGTGCTACAGCAGCAGTAACAACAGCAGTAAACGCATGCAGCAGAAGCAGCTGCAGCAGAGGCTGGAGCCTCTGGACAGGAAGCAGAAGCATGAGAAGCAGAAACAGCAGAAGCAGGAGCAACAACAACAGATGTGGAAGTGGAAGCAGAGGCAGAAGCAACAGTTCAAGCATTTCTGTGATCAGAGTTCTCTAGTGTGACCTCTGGTTCCTGGAGTCGGGACTTACTCTCTTCTTGAGCCTTTAAGGAAAAATGATGTGTTATTTTTCACTAAGATGGAATGTTTTACTTTCATTCACTTTATCACTTGTCAATGCCAGGGTCTTAATTTTAGTCCACAAATATCTGTGTTTTCATTTCAATTTAATCATTATATACCACTGATATTTTGTATCCTCTGCTTCATTTCTGCTTGAGTAAAAGTCCCATGGTTTTCAGAAATCTCAAAGAAGGACATGACCACCTGCATTTTAAAAATCTGTACTTTGTTACCTAACACATTCACTTCCTGTATTATTGGAAGAAATATCAAGAAAAGGACAAAGCATGTCCTCTCCAGTCTGAACAACCTGGTGTTATAAAAATAAGATTGAGAAAAATGTGATAACAAATGCTTCTAGAGGGATAGGAGCCTCTCCCTTCTGCACTCCATTAATCCTTTCCCTATAGCCTTTCAAAATTGCCCATTGGGATCCTGGGATAGCAAAAGAGTGAAGGTGATCTTTGCAATGCATGAATAAAGTGTGCCACTAGCCAAGGAAACTGCTGAGCTGCAAGTATGGGTCTGCAGATGCCTTCTGACTTCTCACTCCTTTTCCATGATTGTTACACCTGTGAGATGTAGAGTAATGGCCTGCTCCAGCACCATTTGAGTAGGAATATTGTGAACTAAGCCTGAAGGATTCATTCAAAGCTCTGAAATGGTGTTACTGATCCATATATGTCACAAAACAGTTGATAAAATTTCGATAAGGCTGACTCAAATAAGTTACCCAGAAACACATTCCATCTGCTAAATTGAAGAAGTGTTAGATCTGGGCTTTGAAAGATGGCTTGGAAGTTAAGAATACTGGCATTCAGTTTCTGACACCCACAAGGGGGTTCTCATCTGTCTGAAACTCCAGTCCCAGGGAATCCAGTGCTTTCATCTGACCTCAGTGGGTACTAAGCTTGCACAGGGTGAACAGAGGTACATGCAGGGAAAACATTCATACACAAGCAAGCATAAAAGTAAAAATCAAGTGAGAGTTCTACAAAGTACTCAATGCTACTTTGAAGATGAGAAGCCTACTCCACTTTACTTTTACATAATATCTCTAGATAAATGTCAGGCTTGACATCTCAGTGTATCTTAGAATGTAGGATCCTAGTTTGGCATCAAATACCAAGTTGCTCATTTTGTATGATACCTAGGGAGTAAAAAAATCCAAAACTTACCCAAATAGTATAGCCTAAAGAGGTGATGAAACAAAAATGTTAAGGCAGATTAATCCTAAAAGTAAAGTTGTGGAAGTGTATATACTTGTTAAAAGTACTGAAAGTGGCCGTGTTGAATGATCTCAAATGTTGTAGTTAGAGATGAACTTGAACCACAATGAACACATGAGTTTTTTGGGAGATTTGTCAATCTTAGATACATTTTCATAGTTCTTGTCATTGATTGTTTCCTCATTATCCAGTTTATCTAAAGACAATACAAAGGAAACCCCTACATTTATAACACTTTTTTCTTCTCCCTGTACCATGACATACACCAGGTGAAAACAGAACAGTGGAGATGACTGAGAAACACTTTCTTCAACTCCTATTTTACAACAAAAATAATCCATATCACAGTGTGTGGTGGTGCACGCCTTTGATCTAAGCGTTGGGAAGGCAGAGCCAGGAGACACGTTGTGTATTAAATAACAGCCTAGTCTATACAGCAAGTGGTTCCAGACTAGTTAGGGGCACATAACAAAAGGATATTTCAGAAAAGAAATCTACATTTCAACACAATTTCATGAACAGATAACCTAGGGGATTTTGGTAAGCAGAATAAAATTGACAGGGAATATCCAGGAACACCTGCTACTCCAATAAAATTTTCTAGTTACAATGTCAGGAATCATTCTTATCATATTCCTCTGTCATTGTCAACTTCCCTGTCTGGCTGTAGCTCTTTTTTTTTTTTTTTAAAGATTTATTTATTTATTATGTATACAGCATGTATGACTGCAGGCCAGAAGGGGGCACCAGATCTCATTTCAGATGGTTGTGAGCCACCATGTGGTTGCTGGGAATTGAACTCAGGACCTCTGGAAGAGCAGTCAGTGCTCTTAACCTCTGAGCCATCTCTCCAGCCCTGGCTGTAGCTCTTAATGAAGACATAATTTGATACCTTATTAGAGTATAATGGAGAAGAACTGACAGTGTCTGTCTTGGTCATAATTTTATACTTAGCACACTGCCTTTACCAGCTTTCTACTCCAAGTCTTGTGTTGGTATGATATTAGACGTGTTGAACTGCAGAAACGTGGGCATCTTTTATTTCAGAATCATGATACATTTACAAAGTGTGTAAACCCTTTTGGTTTACTGGATATACATATTTGTCTACTATCTAAATTTCAATTAGTGATATTTTGGTGCATTGATTTATCATTTGTATAACAATTTTTCTAAAAAACTTTATTGGGAGAAAACCGCCAAACATTTACAGTACAATGATTACAGTCACAATTTGTAGTGAACTGATTTCATGAAGTTTGTTAAACTCAAGTTGGCTTATCTTGTTACATTCAAATCCTATTTCTGATCAAATAGTCCAGAGTTCACACAGGGTGCTCCATCTGCACCTACATACAAACTAAACAACTGCTCATTGATCCACCATCCAGGAAAGCCTTGGAGACATTCTTGCATTTTAACATTGAAAAATAATGTTACAAGTTTTGGGTTTTCATTACACAAGGCATACTCAGGTACTACAGACCATTTCAGCACTAAGAGATGGCCTCTTCATAATGTGAAGGGCTAAACAAAAAAAAAGTGGTAAAAATGCTTTCCTTTTATTCAGGTGAACCCGTCTGAGATTCCAGTTCTCTCAAGCACTAATGAAAATTTTGTTGAGGAAGATTTAAAGCAAGTCCAGGCCCTGTGATGGCACGGAGACAGTTTCCCCATTATTGCTACATGTCTTTATAATCAATGTCACAGTAGAACTGGTTGGTTCAGCAGCCATTTTTTTCTTGTTGATTTATAAATCTGGAACTATAAAAGCATGCCCCATATGAGCCTAACTGCAAAGTATGTGGTCATTCTTTTTCTCTATTTAAAGTTGGATGGGTTACCAACATGACACATTCTAAGAAATATTCAAAATGTTCCTTAAACTGACACACATCCCACAGCTTACTTGTGCTGGCTAATTTTATGTTAACTTGACACAAGCTAGAGTCATCAGAGAGAAGGGAGCCTCATCTGAAAAAATATCTCCATAGGATCAGGATATAGGCAAGCCTTTAGGGTATTTTTCTAATTATTTGTTGATATGGGAGGGCCCAGCCCATTGTGAGTGGGGTCAGCCCTGGACTGTTGGTCCTGTGCTCGATAAGAAAGCAGGCTGAACAAGCTGAGCGGAGTGAGCCAGTAAGCAGCACTCCTCCATGGGCTCTGCATCACCTCCTGCCTCCAGGATCCTGTCCTGTTTGAGTTCCTGTCTTGAGTTCCTTCAGTGATGAATAGTGATATGGAAGTGTAAGACAAATAAACCTGTAGCACGAATCTTAAAAGGTCTTATTAATAAAAACAAACCTGAAGCCAGGTATTGGGGTGAATGCTGGAAGATCAGAGAAGCAGAACAAGCCACAGCCTCACCTCACCAATTCCTCAGCTGATCCTGTTTCCTCAGACTGGAAGCCTCTGTGTCCTCATGCGAATGGATCACAGCTGAACTGCTGCTCAAAAGCCTAAAAGCTTAACCAGGCTAGTTCCTTGTCCTCACACCTTATAAACCTTTCTGCCTCCTGCCATCACTTCCTGAGATTAAAGGCTCTTGTTACCACGCCTGGATGTTTCCAGTGTGGCTTTGAACTCACAGAAATCCAGAGGATTTCTGCCTCTGGAATGCTAGGATTAAAGGTGTGAGTGCCACCATTTTCTGGCCTCTATATCTAGTGGCTGTTCTGTTCTCTGACCCCAGATAAATTTATTAGGGTGCACAATATTTTGGGGAACACAATATCACCACATAAACCCTTTCCTCCCCAACTTGCTTTTAGTCATGGTGTTTGACAGAAGCAATAGAACCCTAACTAGGACACTGTGCATGTCAGAGGACATCGTTCAGGAGTTGGCTCTTCCCTTCTATCATATTGCAGTGGGTCTCTCTTTTTCCTAGATGTACCATGCACTTCAGTCCAGCTGGCCTTCCAGCTTCCAGGCAATTTCCAGTCTCATCCTGGCATGTCTCTGCTAGGTGTGAAGGAATCGAATCACAGATGTGTGCTGCTGTTATGGATTTTAGGTGAGTTCTGGGAGTTGAACTCATCAGACTTGTACAGCCAGTTTCTTTCTCCACTGAGGCATATCCTGCAGCCCTTATTGTGTTTTAAAAGCAAATATCTAAAACACCCAAAACAAATGCAGGATTTGGTGACTCATGATAAATAGATATGTTATAATCAACAGGCAGATTGAACAGAGAATCTTCTGGTTCCTCAGAAGCCCCTCAGGTACCCCATCGAATGGCAATATTTTATCTCCCACCAGTAGCAACCATTACACTGGTCTTATAGTCACCTCATGTCTGTCTTTTTTGTCACCCAACTATACATCCCTAGTCATTTTCTTACTCTTGCAGGTTATTGTTTTCATTGTCATAAACACACAGATTTCTCTCTTGTCTCCTTTTTCCTTGAGAGTTTAACTGTGGTGTGGGAGAACTCTAATCGTTGGGTATGTAGTTCTTCCTGGTTTGAATTTTGTGACTGCATGCTCATGATGAAGTCCATTATGTCCATCATATGTCCTGAGCACTGGCAGCTGAATGGGGGATAGAGATCGAATTGCTGGTCTAACTCAAGTCCATACCCCCAACAAGGGTACAGGCTAGGTTCTTTGCTGTTTTATGAGACATCCCTGTAATTGCAGTTGGTGAAATTATTCAAAATTCACAAGACCAACAATAAAATCATTCAAATATTTAAACCTTTAATTGATATGTGACATTTGTTCTTTGGTAAAATTAACAGCTTATAATGATTTTACATTTGAGGATTTTCTATATATAAGTAAGATTAAATATGTCATGTGTTCACATTGGTAGTTGAAGTTCAAAAACAGGGCTTTGAATTTTAAATTCCTGCTGCTCAGGGACACAAGTGATAATATAATCACAATATTAATATTTTTAGTCCTTAGACAGAACATATACATATAGTAGCAGAGATAATGCAAAATATAAACATGCATTGTATATCTAATGAAATTAGTATTATGTTAGTAAAGTGATGTAAGATTGTGTATGCAGAAATAAGTTAGTATACATTCCAATGTCTTTGATCATCCTAGATGAAAATCAGAATCAGTGTCCAAGAGGAGGCCACACTGTTTCAAACAGGACTTACAGGGGATTGTTAGGAACTTGGTCATCCAAATGCTTTGTGAACTGAAAGGGTGGTACTGCCATTCAGCCTTTGTCTAGATGAGTAAGGCAGATCTTGAGTAAATATTTACAGTGCCATTTATCACACAATAATTTGAATCTTTTATTCTGCCTCTTGTCATATTATTGCCCCTAAGCCATCCAATTCTGTTTACTAAGGTGAGCAAGTGCTTCCTTTCATATGTGAAATTGTTATCAATTTTTCATGACAACTCAAGAATGGATATTGATAATAGCTTTTGGAATAAGTGCTATATGGAAGTAGTTTTGCTTATAGGAAGCTGTAAGCTATGGTTGCCATCTGAGGCTGTTCTTGCCATGGATGTATTTTGCCTAGGTAACTGACTGACTCTGATCTCACTGACCTAGCATTTTCAAATAAAGTTAAAAGATGACTTTAATATGCACTCATAACAAATACTTCACTCTACCTTGTCTTTCCTATGAATTACACCATGTAACAAAATGTGCTTTAGCTTTCAGATAGCAGGTGCTACCACTGTGTGTAAACTTGATGTTAGCTATTTAAGCTTGTCTATAAAGACTTAAGATGTAAAATGATACACTGGTTTACTATAGTAAATTGCCTGACTTGACTTATGTCTAAAATATTTTATGCTATTTTCTAACACTGTTATACAAATCCAGAAAGCATTGCTTACGCAGTGGTTTTCAATTTGTGGGCCACATACCCTTTGGGAGGGTGGAAGGACACTTTCACAAGGGTCGAATACCAGATATCCTGCATATTAGATATTTTCATTATGATTCATAACAGCACCAAAATTACAGTTATGAAGTAGCGATCAAATAGTTTTATGGTTGGTGGTCACCATGACATGAGGAACTGTGTTAAAGGATTGGAGTGTTAGGAAGGTTGTGAACCACTGGCTTAAGGAGAGAAGTGTTTATTCTGCTGTGCACTTCCGGTGAGTTCAATCCATGGTTGCTCAATACTATTGACTTGGGCAGAACGCACAGCAGGAACATATGATGAGTGGGAGCTGTTTACCTCATTGCTGACAGGAAACAGAGACACAGAGACAGGAAAGGGCCAAACAGGAAAGATATAACCCTCATTGCCTCTCTTTCCTAAGAGCTACTTCCTCCATTTAGGCTCTGCTTCCAAGAGTCACTGGAACCTCTCACACTTTGAACAGGTGTCCTCCAGCTGCTGGTGCAACCTCGGGAGGTTGGGGACTCTGAGGAGGGCCTTTCCTGGGAGAAGTAAGTCACTTACTTCAGCTGTGTCTCTGAGCAGTAAAGCCTAGCCTAGGCCTTCTTCTGGCCTAGCTCCTTGAGCCTATAGGCAGCTTCCTGGTCTGCTGCCATGGAAACAGCTTCTGCCTCCCAACTCCACAGACTGAACTTCCCTCCCTTCCTTCTCTGCTGAGATGGAATGAGCCCTAATAAACACTTCACTCCCAGTTGTTTCTGTCAGGGATCATGGCGACGTCATACAAAACAGTGAACTTTTGTAGAAATTGACCCCATCACACTGAAAGCTCCAGGCTCTGACTACTTCACAGGTAACATCTAAATTCTACTAAACTGTAGAGAAGAGTTAATGCCCTTTAAAAAAAGACACAGTCTGCTATGTGACTCTAACTGGCCTAGAGTTCAACATTACAGTCATCCTCTTGTCTCTGCCTCCTATGTGCTGGGGTTACAGGCTTGATCCATTGTGACACACTCAGTACTGCGTTTTCAATGAAAGCTGTTCCCAAACAGAAAAGAAAACAGTGTCTCAATTCTAGTTTTGTTTTTCAAGACAGGGTTTCTCTGTGTAGTCCTGGCTTTCCTAGAACTCACTATGTAGACCAGGCTGGCCTAGAACTAAAAAATCTGATGCCTCTACCTCCTGAGTGCTGGGATTAAAGGGGTGTGCAACAATGTTTGGCTCTGGATCAATTCTTTTTGAAGGTAGGTTAGCATTGTTTACAAGATTAAGAAAACCAAATAAAATTATAGGTCCACTTTCAGTTATTAACATAGATATGAAAGTTATAAGTAAACCTAACCATATATTAATGTGCTCCCAAGAAAACAATATTAGGAAATACAAAATCTAGCAATGTGACTTATCACTTGGAAAGACTAAAAGAGAAAAATCACATGATTATGTCAATAGATACAAGTGAAGCATTTGATAAAAATGTTCTAAGGAAAGTAAGAGCAGATGAGAGCTTCCAGCATCTGGTGAAGTCTGTATGATAAATGTTAGTAGCAATCATCTTTTTCCTTTTTTTCTTTCTTTTTTTTTTTTTTTTGTTTTTTTTTTTCGAGACAGGGTTTCTCTGTGTAGCTTTGCGCCTTTCCTGGAACTCGCTTTGGAGACCAGGCTGGCCTCGAACTCACAGAGATCCGCCTGCCTCTGCCTCCCGAGTGCTGGGATTAAAGGCGTGTGCCACCACCGCCAGGCTCAATCATCTTTTTCTAAGTACATTATACATTCCTTTCATAGATTAAGAAAATGTCTTAGCAAATAACAGAGGTCCTGCTACTGTAATAATGCAATTGATAAGGCAGTCAATTGACTAATAAATGAAATATGTATGAATGAGACAGCGACATAGAAGCAAAACACTTTTTTTGTTTGTTTTTAGGAAATGCAAGAATTTATTTCAGCTTATGTGCTATAGTCCATCACCGAGGGAAGTCAGGGCAGGAACAAAAGCACGGACTTGAAGCAGAAACCAGGAAGGAATGCTGTTTGATGACTTGCTCAGCTAGCTTCCTTACACAGCCCACAATGGGCTAGGCTGTCCTAAGTCAGTGAAAATCAAGATGTCCCACACAGACATGCCGAAGGGCAGTCTGATCCATGCAGGCTCTAGATTGAGATTCTCATCTCCATTGTTGCTGGGCTGTTTCAAGTTGACAGATAAAGTTAACTAGGACTTTCCATTCCTTGTCAGCATGACACACACACACACATCACCTGAATTTCATAACCATTTTTTCTTGTTCTCCATATTCTTATGTTAATATCATGATATGAAACTCAGTGTATGCTTTAAAAACCCCACAAACTTTAAAACTTACATTTTGAAAGTCCAAGGTCCCTTAGAAAAAGAGTCTCTTAATTTGGTCTGGTAAAACAAACCAAAAAATTACATATTTTCTTATTCCACAATGGAGGAATGAAGCACAGAAATATTCAGATGGGAACACTACCAAAATCCAGCTTTATTAATTAAATTCCTACAGCCCAATATTCAGCATCTGATACACATGTGTAACCAGAAGTTTCTCTGGTCCCTCCCAGCTCCAAGGTCCTGAAGCTACTTATAAAATAATTACTCAGAGGCTTAATATTAATTGTATATTATATGGCCTATGGCTCAGGCTTCTTACTAGCTAGCTCTTATAATTTAACTCAACCCATAACTATTTTTTTTTGTTTTTTTTTGAGACAAGGTTTCTCAGTATAGTTTTAGTGCCTTTCCTGGATTTCGCTCTGTAGACTAGGCTGGCCTCGAACTCACAGATATGCACCTCACTCTGCCTCCCGAGTGCTGGGATTAAAGGCATGCACCACCACCACCTGGATCAACCCCATAACTATTAATCTATGTATCACCACATGTTCCTTGGCTTTACCTGCTTTCCATTACAAGTTGCTCCTTGGGCATCGGCTCATGTCACCTCTCCTTTCTCCTTTCCCTATCTCTCTTGGATTTTCCTGCCTGGCTCCATCCTGCTCTGCCATTGGCCAATGAAGCTTTATTTATCAACCAATCAGAGCAATACATATTCACAGTGTACAGAAAGATATCCTACAGCACTCATGTGATCTTCTGGGCTCTAAGTGGATGGGGCATTCCTCCCTCTCCAGCTCCGCTGCATGTAACACATGCAGTGCAGCTTTTCTCAGGATTAGTCTGGCTTCACTCCATATCTGTGCTTCCCCTCAGTAGATGGACCATGGTCTTGCCATCTGCAGTATTCTGTGGGACTCTTTTTACCTCCTCTTCCACAGGGTTCCCTATGTCCTGAGGGCAGGAGTCTGATTAGAGAGGTCCTGTTTAGGGTTGAGTGTTCAAGATCTCTTCTTCTCTGCATATTATCTAGCTGAGGGTCTCTGTATTTGTTCCCATCTGCTGCAGGAAGAAGCTGCTCCTATGATGGCTGAGAAATGCATTATCTCTGAGTATAGCATGATGTTGTCAGGAATCATTGTATTGCTATGTTCCTTAAGCAGAACAGTAGTATTTGGTGTTCCCCATGGACCCTAGCCTATCTAGTCTTAGGTTCTTGGCCAACCAAGCAGTGCTGGGTATGCCTTCCCTGTCAGGGAGTGGGCCTTTAATCAAGTCAGGTATTGGTTGATTACTCCCACAAACTTTGTTCCGGTATTGTACCAGCATATCTTGGATGCAGTCACCATTGTAGCTTGATTGGTGTTTACCTTTCTCCTTTGATAGTGAACAGAGTACTCCTCAGTGCCATGAAATCTAGTCCATAAGTGGTGAGGGCTCTAGGGAGACACCAGCTTGACTTCTCCATGTTCAATGAATTGTGTCATTATCATCTTCAGGAACAGCACCTTCCTGTCAGTTTATGGAGAGCAACCAATAGCCTTGCAATACCTTGGGTTGTTTGGGATCACCATTGGACACCTTTCACCTACAACTTGACTAGATGTAACCCATTACCAGTACTGCAAGCTTCATTTGGCAACAAGAGATATCCAGTTGGGGCTTTGTCTCCTACACTCTGGTTTCTGTTTGTTTTGTTTTTATTTGTGCTCTCTTTTGTGTGTGGGGATATTTCATCTAGATCCCCTTCATATGTGTATATATTTTAGAGTGGTTCTACTCTATTAGGTTTCCATAAGATCCCTCCAATCGCCCTTAATTTTACCTCTCCCTCCCTATACTTAATGGCCCCTTCTTCTCTCTCCCTCCTCATTTGACCATCCTGTTCCAGACTCCATTCCTCATCCATCCACAACAATCTATTCTCTTCCCCCTATATGGAGATCTGTACCTCCCCCCTAGTCCCTTACTCTATACCTAACCTGTGGTTATACAGATTGTCGCTTACTTATCTTTGACTCAACAGCTAACATCCATATATAAGTGAAAACAAACCATATTTGTCTTTCTGGGTATCTTATCTCACTAAGGGTGGTTTTTTCTAGCTCCAACCATTTACCCATGAGTTTCATGATTTCCTTTTTCCTTTTTAACTGCTGAGTAATAGCCCATTGCATAAATATAACCCATTTTCTTTATACATTCATCTGTTGAATACATAGGATGTCTCCAGTTTCTGGCTATTATAAATAGAGCAGAAATGAACATGAATGAGAGAGAAAGAGAACACTTACTGTGTCTCTGTTGTAGGTGAAGCATCCTTTGGGTATATGCCAAGAGCGGTATACTGTGTCTTGATCGATTCCAGTTTCCCAAGGAACAGCCACATGTATTTCCATAGTGGTTGTACAAGTTTGCATTCCCACCAACAATGGATGAATGTTTCCCTTGCTCCCCATCCTCAACAACATTAGCTGTCATTTGTTTTATTAATCTTACCTATTCTAAGTAATGTAACATGAAATCTCAAAATAGTTTTGATTTACATTGCCCTAAAGACTATGGATACCACACATTTTTAAGTGTTTCCTAGACACTAGAATTTCTGCTAGTGAAACTTTTCTGTTTAGATCTATACCTAGTTTTTAAATGTGTTATTTATTTTCTTCATATACAGGTTTTTTTAGTTCTATATATATTTTGGATATTAGACCTCTATTGGATATGTGGTTGATGAAAAAAAAACCTTTTCCAATTTTGTAGGCTACCATTTGAAACACAACACTAGTGGCAGAAAAGACAATGCTCTGTGGGTGAACCCAGAAGTTGACAGACACATTGGGATTAACAGAATTAATTAATGTTATTTAATAAAATATCCTTATATAATAATAATTTTTACAATAATAATATATATTTTACTTGTTCTTTGAGAAATGCATAAAATGCATTTTGAAAATATTCACCACCCAATTCCTCCCATTTTGTCATCCCAAGTCTGCCCCTACATCTATGATGACCAATTTATATCTTCTTCATTACATTAATTTTTAATAACCCCAGGGGCAGACTCTTAAAGAAAACTGACCCTCCATTTGTCAGAAGCCATTACTGGTCCAAAGCTCATCACTTAGGAGTAGGGGCTCAAGGACCCTTCCCACGCCATGCTTGAATGTTGACCGGCTTGATGTTGGACAGTGACCACAGCAGCTCTGAGTCATGAGTGCAGTGGTCCTGTCATGGCCAGAAGACACTGTTTGCTCTAATCCTCCCTGACCTCTGGCTCCTACAGTCTTCCTGCCTCATCTTCCATAATGGTCTTTGAGCCTTGTGGAAAGGGTATGATATAGATGTCCCTTTAAATATGACTGAAATCAGTGAAATAAAAACAAAAATATAAAGATACAGAGTAACAAAGAATGGGTTCTTTGAAAACATTAACAAGATGAGCACATCTTTATTCGAATTAACCAAAAGGAAGATGAGGATGAAAATAATAAAACAAAGGAGGAAAAAGGAGACATGGAGGAAATTTAAGCCTTTAAAAATTTATATTCCACCAAACTGGAAAATCTTTTTAAAGAACTGATGAATTTTTAGATGTCTGTGATCCACCAAAATTATATCAAGATAACATGAAAAGTTTAAATAGTCTTATCTTAATTAATGGTATAGAAGCAGTAATAAAAAATTTTCCAACTAAAAGAAGCCCAGAGCAGGATAAATTCAGTGTCAAATTTGAACAGACATTTAAAGAACAACTAACACTCCTCAGACTATTCCATAAAATAGAAAAAGAAAGAGCTCATCCAAATTCTTTTTTTAAGCCAGGGATATCCTGGTGTTGAGAGAGGGAGACAGATAGGTAAGTAGGTAGGTAGGTAGGTAGGTAGGTAGACAGATAGATAGATAGTAGATAGATGGATAGATAGATAGAATTATAGGTCTATAACCCTGATGAACATATACACACAAATTCTCAATAAAATACTTAAAAATCAAGTTCAGGTTCACATCAAAAAAATCATCCACCATGGTCAA
>CABHPP010159257.1:0-25319 GCA_902168425.1 Peromyscus attwateri | reverse complement strand
ACCCAACAGAATCTATATATTTTCTTTTAAGAGGCAGTAACCAGAAGTCTGTGCCCAGCAACTTTGCTGTCCTTTTCACTGTTACATCATATCCTCTTCTGTGCCTTTTTCTTGTAGGGCACAGATGGAGCCAGGCTCTGCAGTGGGTGCACTCTGTGCACAGAGCATTGGTGAGCCAGGCACCCAGATGACCCTGAAGACTTTCCACTTTGCAGGGGTAGCCTCCATGAACATCACCCTGGGTGTGCCACGGATCAAAGAGATCATCAATGCTTCCAAGGCCATCAGGTAGCTGCTCCTGGCTTGTTTCTTGAGGACCAATGGTCCTTGTGCTCATGAATGCCTGTGATTTATTAATAGGGCATTGTCTGGTATTCAGAGGGCAGGTTTGCTGTATTGATCAGTGTTTGGGTTCATAGAAAGGTCACTCAAGTTAAAACTGGATATAGTCAAAATGGAATCTGTGGTTTTATTTGTTTTTTTTTTTTTTTTTTTTAAAGATTTGTTTATACTATGTATATATGAGTATATGAGTACTCTGTCTACATGCAGGCATGTAAGCCAGAAGAGAGCATTGGATCCCACTAGAGATGGTTGCCAGCTACCTTGTAGTTGCTTAGAATTGAACTCGGGACCTCTGAAAGAGCAGCCAATGCTTTCAACTGCTGAACCAACTCTCCCGCCCCCTGTTTCAGGTTTTCTATGGCTACTAGTTACATGAAAGAGAAAATATTAAATGAGCTAGTAGTGTTGAGCACTAGGTCAGTAGACATGTCATTCCTTTTGATGCCATTACTTCACACGTAAGTAGCCCTGAATGATTTTTCTCCTAGTCAGTTTGTAGCCATTCTCGGTAAGCCCCTAGTAATTCAATCACGCTTTCAAGAGACCCAAGACTAGAAGAACTAGCGATACATCACATTTTTAGGGATAAAAATAATTTCACCTATTCTCTAAGTTTTGCAGAAGAATAGCATCAAATGAGAAATAGCTGCTCCTGGTTGTAGACCAGGTACTATGGCTATCCAGGGTGGTTGAAGGTCTGCCTGCCTCCTGCATGCTGGTCAGATCTGTGCCAAGGGCCTGTGTTGATGCGATACTGTCTCCTGTGAAGACAGAAGATGATAGTGGTGGTCACAGGAGCAGGGGTATTGCTGGAGAGGACCCGAGGGAGGTGAAATGCATGAGGAGTTGGTTCCTTGGGGAGCAGAAAGTCAAGAACTAAAAGGAAGGGCTCCCTCCATCAGGAAATTTTCTTAAACCTTCTCTCCTGGATGGAATGGGCACCTGATGTCTCCTGAAACTAGTTAGCCTCAGTGACAGGTCTTTAAAGTCCTTTCTTGCAGCCTTCCCCAAAGGGAGTTCTAATAAAGTACTCATTGTTTGTGAGCAACACTCAGATTTTAATAGCAGTTCACTGTTGTGTGCCGATCCTTTCTCCTTTCAGCACTCCAATTATCACAGCACAGCTAGACAAGGATGACGATGCAGATTACGCACGCCTGGTGAAAGGCAGAATTGAGAAAACCCTCCTGGGAGAGGTAGGGAATCCCTTTGATAACAAGAAAATGTTGTCAAACTTTCTTTAAGCAATGTATGGATGTGGCACGCAGCTGTGGATGGGGCTGCAGAAGAGGCCATGTGCCTTGGCGGGGAGTGTGTCTGTGAAGGCCTGGGATGGCGGAGTGGACGTGAGAGTGAAGACTGATGCTTTGCTCTTTTGCCATGGCAGATCTCAGAGTATATTGAAGAAGTGTTTCTTCCTGATGACTGCTTTATTCTTGTCAAGCTTTCCCTGGAACGGATCCGACTTCTGAGACTAGAGGTGAGTTAGAGGTAAAATCTGGAGGATGTGATCCCATGGTCCTGAGACAGGTGCTACCAAACCAGGGTTAATGTTCAGCAGGCAGAGAGGCAATGTAAAGATTCTGGCTGGTCTGTCATGTCCTTCTGAGTTGACCCTAATGCAGAGGAGACATGGCCATCATTAGAAACTATTTGACTTGATGTGGGTGTGATCTACATTTGTCATTTATCATCACAGCATGTTAGGATATTTGATCTGTGTCTATCTTAATATCCTGTGGAAGGAGCCTGGGCCAGCTCTGCCTTACTTACCTGTGGGTCTCAGCACAGCACTTGACTGGTTTGTAGTGTTTTTCAATTGATGGGTTAACCTAATCCCTTATACTTGTGTTTGTGGAGATGGAGAACAGTTGACTGATAACTATGTATTTTAGGGTCAACTAACGTGAGTTGGGATTTTAGACTGAGAACTGCCACATTCCCCTTGCCCTCTAATAGTTAAGCCAGTCTTAGCCTTGAAGAACTTCTGGAAGCCATTTCAAGTGCCACAGTCTGTGGTTCCCACATGACAGTCAAGTCTGTCTTGCTGTGGGCCTTGTGACTCTGGTAACAGAACTGATTTATAGGCATTGATGTAGCTTGTTAGGAGAGTAATTGCCTAGCATGTACAAGGTTTTGGGTTTTGTCTAGTGACTGGAAAAAAAGAAAAAATGAAGAATTCAGTTACATGCGGGAGTGTAGCACACAAACAGCAACCTCATGAGTCCTCCTGGCCTCCGTTCTCCAGACAGTCCAGAACTTTTACCACAGGCTCTGTTTGTTGCCATTGATTGGGCATGAATTTTCAGTGAGGAAAATGTTCATTCTTTGAGTGAAAAGAATCTGCTATTTATGAATCAAGCACAGATATTGAACATAAATATGTAGTATATCAAAATTTGTTGGAGAGTTGACTGAACAGTTAAGAGCACTTCTTACTGCTCTTCCAAGAGATAAAAGTTCTGTTCCAGCACCCACAGAGTAGATCACAACCTCCTATAACTCCACCTCCAGGGCATCTGACCCTGTCTTCCTGTCTTCATGTGTACCTACGCACAGGTGACATACATTCACACAGACAAACACACATACACATGAATCAAAATAAAAGGAAATTTTGTGGTAGACCAGGTAGCACAAACATGACTACAAGACTTCTTCAAGAACCATCATGAGCCAGGCAGAGGCAGGCAAATCTCTTGAGTTCAAGGACACTCTGGTCTACACAATGAGTTCTAGGATAGCCAGTGGTGCACAGAGAAACCCTTTTGTTGAAAAAGAGGGGAAAAAAAGCCACCATGACATCAAGGATGAAAGCCGTTGACACAGAAGTCTGCAAATGTCTGTTGGTAATGTCCCCTGGCACTTTGCAGGTGAATGCTGAGACAGTGCGGTACTCCATTTGCACATCCAAGCTCCGAGTGAAGCCTGGTGATGTGGCTGTTCATGGTGAGGCCGTGGTGTGTGTCACACCCAGGGAAAACAGCAAGAGCTCCATGTATTATGTGCTGCAGTTTCTGAAAGAGGATCTACCCAAGGTGAGGCCAAGAGTCCTTTCTTAGATAGACAGCCAAGAGTGGGGATGGGGACCAGGTCACTACAGAGACCAAGGATGGCACCCCAGTACTTTATGATCATATGCCTAAGGGGTTGGTCTGGTTCTTATTAATTGATTTGGGGGTGTGGGAGTGGGTGGTGTGCTTGTGGAATTTGACTCCTTCTCTCTACCTTGTGGGTCCTAAGGATCAAACTCAGGTTGTCAGACTTGGTGGCAGGCTCCTTTATTCACTGTGCCCTCAGCTAAATTTTATACTTAGCTCTGAGACTGCAACTCTCAGTCTTCTTTCTGCTCTCTTCAGGCTGACTGTAGGTTGGGGCACAGTCCTCTGAACCTCTTTCACCTAACCCCAGCAGTACCTAGGCACTCCTGGAGTACACACAGTACCGGTGATAATGGGGCTGAGAACGGCATGAACTAGGTTACTAGCCCATTCTTCAGCCCTGTTTCTGGACCTCTCAGTTGGGACCTAGAGGTTGTAGCATCTTGAGCGTTCTGTGTTGAATGTAGGTGGTGGTACAGGGCATCCCAGAGGTATCCAGAGCTGTCATCCATATTGACGAGCAGAGTGGGAAGGAGAAGTTCAAGCTTCTGGTAGAAGGTGACAACCTTCGGGCAGTTATGGCCACTCATGGTGTGAAAGGAACCCGGACGACTTCTAATAACACCTATGAGGTACCATTGCATCTGGACCCTTGGGCAGTACCCATCAGTTTCCTGTCCCTGGCATTTGCTTCCCCAACAATTACACAACAATCTTCTTGGGCAAATAGAGCAGTGTTTGCTTTGTGCTTGTCAAATGGGAAGAAGTAGGAATGAGGTAGCTCCCAGAAGGGACTGCCTCCACTCACTCCTGGCTCTCCCTAGGTGGAGAAAACTCTGGGCATTGAAGCTGCCCGGACAACCATCATCAACGAGATCCAGTACACGATGGTCAACCATGGCATGAGCATCGACAGGAGGCACGTGATGCTGCTCTCAGACCTGATGACCTACAAGGTGTGAGAGAAGGAAGGCTCCAGGTTGTCACGGGTCATGAAATCCTCGGTCTGTCAAATAGCTAGAGAGTCTATACAGCATAGAAAGTGCACTTCTGTGAGGACTGACCTGGACAGGAAGTCACCACCAAAGGCCCATGTGTGCTGATGGGATCAGGTGTTTCAGTAAATTTCAACACAACCAGTCATTGGAGGAGAAAAGCTTGAACACAGCTTTTGTCCATGTCCTGAGTCTTATTCTATAGCCAAACTGGCCATTACCAAAACTAGGATGCCCAGGGGACTTGGGTCATGGGTCCTAACCCATTCCAGTGCTGCATCTGCAGCCATTTCCAGAGAGTAGGGCTAGGGGCTCAGTGGTAGAGTGCTTGCCTAGCATTAGCATGCATGGGCCCTGTGTTTGATCTCCATCAGCACTCACAAACACACACACACACACACACACACACACACACACACACACACACACAGAGTAAATTACCTTGCTCTCAGGTGGGAGTGTAGCAGGAAGCTGCCATGGGTGTTTGCTTCTTCCCTATACAGTAGTGTATTGTGTTTACATGACACTTTCCTTATAAGTCTATCCTGCAGTAGAGGACATTATGAAACCAGAGGTGTAGCTCAGATGTAGAGCAAGGTAAATATTTACCATGGTAAATATCCCTGAGTCCCTGGGCTCACCTCCAGCACCAAAAAATAAACTACACCAAGTGTAACCATGGCATCCCTGAAAGAGAAGGTGTCTGCAAGTCTTCTTCTGCTTTAATTTTTTTTTTTTTAAATTGGCCATTCAGTTCTTTATTAGGCCATCAGGTGTTTTAGACAGACACAGTATCACAGCTTCACAGAGTTAAATAAATGCAATATAAACAAAAGTAACACACCTTAAAATAATATTCTACAACAGAGAAAGAACAAAAGAAAAAAAGATCCTGCATTGTTACAGGGTTTTATATAATGTTGAATGCTTTCTATATTCTTGGAGGAGGTCTGGCTGTCTGTCATGGATTCTCCCATGAAGTCTGGTTACTGCGTTGTCACTTGGCTTTTTTTTTTTTTATGCCGAATGCCATTTATTGAAGGAGGGAGGAGGTCTTAAATACAGGCTTACAGCACAATGGGAGAACCCCGGAGGGCAGAAGTTTGCTACAGATGTTTTACAATCTTGCATCTAAGCTGTTAACGCCCATTATGCAGGATACACAGACAAGGAACTTCCCTTAAGCATTCAGGAAGGTGGAACCCGGCACTGCTTTGATTTTTTTAATGGTTATGGTATTTCACTGGATCTGTAATATCTATTTGTTGAATGCATGTGCATAATCATGTGGGTGCCCCTCCGTTTATGTGGAGGCCAGAGATCAACTTTGGGTACTCTTTCTCATGACCCATTGATTTTGTTTTCTCAAATGCTTTTATTAGCATATATTAATTATGTATGACATGGATTTCTTTTTTTTTTTTTTAAGATTTATTTATTTATTATGTATACAGCATGTATGACTGCAGGCCAGAAGAGGGCACCAGATCTCATTATAGGTGGTTGTGAGCCACCATGTGGTTGCTGGGAATTGAACTCAGGACCTCTGGAAGAGCAGCCAGTGCTCTTAACCTCTGAGCCATCTCTCCAGCCCCCATGACATGGATTTCATTATGACCTTTTTATGTATGCATATCCTGACATACTTTGGTTATATTCACCTCCTGTTTCCCTCTCTTGTGTACTTCCCATGCCCCCTTATCCCTTTCCTCTTCCTAACAAGTCCTCCTATTTTTCTGCCTTTTTTAATGACATTGTAAGGGCTGCTTACAAGGGCAGGGGTGAGGGACAGGTTCTTTACTGGACCATGGGCACCTCACCAGTGTTTACATCATTGAAGAATATGACTGTCCTTGCCCTAACAACTACTACCTGGCTATAAATCCTCAGGTGAGGCTTCATGAAGCCCTCCTTCTCAGGATAAGATATTGACAGTGGCGGTCCTGTGTGGATCTTGTGTATGTTTGGCATGTATCTTTGACTGGAATTAGCTAAATTGTTTCTAGTATTCGCTTAATGATCATAGGAAAGGAGTAGCAACCCCCTTTTTAACCCTCAGATTCCTAATTCTGTGTGGCACAGTGTCTGAGTACAATTGACAGGTGACAGGCTGTCCTTGGGATACCCACGGCTTCAGTGGCTATGGAGCTGCACTGAAAACCACCTGTCTTTAGTGGTGCCATGAATAGCTGCCTGGCTGTTCCTGTTGGTTCTAGTGTTGGGATAATGTCTTCTGCTTTGGTTTTGAACTTTCTGGAATGGCTTGAGAATGAATCATCTGACCATCTTCCCTGGCACAGGGTGAAGTCCTGGGTATTACCAGGTTTGGCCTGGCCAAGATGAAGGAGAGTGTGTTGATGCTGGCCTCCTTTGAGAAGACAGCTGACCATCTCTTTGATGCTGCTTACTTTGGGCAGAAAGACTCTGTATGTGGTAGGTTTGCAGTATCAAAGTCCTATTGCTTACAGAAACAACAGATCATTTGTCTCCAGAGCCCAACTAAGGCATCAGCCCTCCCTCTCTCCATTCTGTGAGGTACTTTCAGTGCAGACAGTTCTTCAGTTCCAAAAAGAAAATATGGACCCTGAGCCAGTGAAGACCTTTCAGTCCTTGAAGCTGTACTTGGCCACATTGACTAACAGCCTACATGTTGTCCAGGATTGACAGAAGGTAGACAGTGGAAGAGCCTCCAGGTGTAGCAGTAGAGTGGTTTGTGGTCCTGCCTCCTAGTGAGGCATTGAACATCATTTTAAGAGCCGAGTAGGACAGAAAATGGGGAGACACAGGTTGAAGATGGAGAGAGAGAGAGAAGGTGATGGGAAATCCTGGCGTGGGGATGCACACCTTTCATCCCAGAACTCAGGAAGCAGAGGCATGCAGATCTCTGTTGAGTTCAAGGCCAGCCTCTTCTACATAGCAAGTTCCAGGTCAATTAAGGCTACCCAGTAAGACCCTGTCTTCAAAACAACATCAAGATGAAGTGAAAGAAAAGTGAGGAGGGTTAGAATGGGAGAAGCCCATGCGCAAGCCAGAGTATAGCTTCAGACACTATGACTGAAACCTAGCACCCACCACCCACACCTTTGCAGCCTTGGCACAGCCCCTGTCCCCCACAATACAGGAAATGTCCCCTCTCTATGCTGAGAACACTAGCCCAGTGTTAGATCTCACTGTGTTGGGGTTAGTTTGTCTCTTTGCCTCTCTGTTCTGGAGTTGTCTTTGGCATCAATATAGAATGCATCTACCTCCTGTTTCCTTCCTGTAGAATCAAGAGTCCTAGCATAGAGCCTTAGACTCTTGATTTGCACCTGGGTGGTGGTTGCTCATGGCTTTAGTCCCAGTACTCTGGAGGCATAGGCGGACAGATCTCTGAGAGGCAGCCAGGACTACATAGAGAAACCCTGTCTCTAAAAACCATTAAAAAAGAGAGAGAGAGAGAGAGAGAGAAAAGGGAGGAAGGGAGGGAGGGAGGGAGGGAGGAAGGAAGGAAGGAAGGAAGGAAGGAAGGAAGGAAGGAAGGAAGGAAGGAAGGAAGGAAGGTAAGAAAGACTTGAAGTGGAACCAGGAGAGGAGAAAATCACTATCCCTTTTTGAAGTCAGTGGCAGCCTGCCTTCCAGTGTCTGATAAGGACACGGCTGCCCCTGGCCCTGCACTTCCAGCCCCATTGGCATCTTTTCTTCTGGGCACTAAGCTCAGGAAGGCAGGTGGCAAAAAGTCACCATCTCCTGACCATGTGCAGGGATCCTGCTGCCTAAGTACTCTCTCAAAGGCTGTCTATCTCCTGATCTGTACTCCTGTTGCAGAGAACTGGCTTGAGCTGAATTGACTTCTGGTGACCTGCTGGTCTGAGGCAGGCACTGTCATTCCAGAGACAGTGCTCCTTAGCCATCCCCCTAGGGTATATACATGGGAAGGAAAATGATGAGCCAAGTTCAGCCAGGTGGTATGTGGTGTAGAGCTGGACCTCGGATCCCACGTCTGCGATCCTGATTCAGTCATGTTTTCTCCACTCTGTGAATCCAGCTCTCTGACCTTGGTTCTGGTTGGTTCCAGGTGTGTCCGAATGCATCATCATGGGAATCCCAATGAACATCGGAACTGGGCTCTTCAAGCTGTTACACAAGGCCAACAGGGACCCAACACCACCCAGGAGGCCCCTGATCTTTGACACAAATGAATTCCACATCCCTCTTGTCACATAGTTTATGACAGGAGGTCATCATTCCTGATCTTGGCTCCTTGTCCTGTCTGTTGCTGAATAGAAGAACTTTGTATTCCTGATTGACCTTAAATGGAGCACACGGTTAGACAGACCATGGCCTCAGCAGGAGCTCCTTGGAAGGGGAACTGGGAATCAGCTTGTAACCTAACTTGTGGGGCCTTGGGGTGGCTGTTCAGTCTTCTCAGTGCCCATTTCACCACACTGTGTCCCTGCAGAGGACCTAAGGTGTGCCCACTCATGCCTGTGAGCCAGGTCTAGGCCCACAGAGGCCAGGACACAGTCCTGGTTTCCTACTCCTCAGGCTGGATTGCCACTGATGTGCTCATGTAAATAAATTGCTGTTATTTATTTGTTCTGTCTGAGAGATATACAGTGTGTGTTGTTATTTTACTTTGAAACCAGAAGCTGTAGAACCAAGAACACATTCAGCCTGAGGCTTTTTCTCATGGTAGATCCACTATTTCAGTTTCCTCTGCCAATGGATCATCATACTTTCATTAGCTCCCCAATGGCTGCATTCTCTATCTGCTAAGTAATCCTGGGGCAATTTTCTAAAGCTAAGCACGTGGCTTCCATGACTCTACCCTTAACCCAAACCCCACACCGTAAGAAGCTCTACAGGTTCTTCCTGAATGTGCTTTCAAACACTTGTACTTGAAGAAGGTGATCTTTCCTTGTCATTCACCCTAACATGGCTTCTCGATATTTAATTGCTCATTTTGATGAATAAAGGGATTTTGAGTAAGAAATGAGACATTCCTGGGCAATCAATGTTTGGAAAGTGTATCTTAGTTCTCAACATGGGAAATAATATGGGCCTTCCAATCAAGCTAAGGGAACTCTGGTTTTGGAAGGAGGAGGTGCTGAATGACTTCCCCTATGTTCTAAGAGAGGCTTCTGGAAAGGGAACCTGGACTTCTGGTCAGTTCAGGGAGAACCAATTAGCAGGGTGGCAAAGGCTGTTCCCCATGACATCAGCAGTCCCTTCTCTGGACATTCTATTGTATCCTGGAGAGCTCTTGGCATCCCCTGTGATGTCACCAGTGTTGTGACAACTACATCAGGGCATTCTTTCAGTGTCTGTAGGGTACACCATAGACATGTTGTCAAGATTGAGGGGTCCACTTGGGAGAGAGAATGGAGAACATCCAGAGTCCAGAGAGAGGCAGAAGGAAGCTGGCTTTCGGTCTCAGAGGAAAACAGGAACATATAAATGGTTCTGGAGAAGGCACAGTGAGTGCTGGGCAGGAGATAGGGAGCTTCCTGGAGGAGGTGAGCTTGAGCTGGGCCATCCAGTAATGGGGCAGAGGAGCTAGAGCCTCTGAGAAGCAAATGGACTTTCTTGCTTTCCTGAAAGTCAAGGATTCCAGAACATTAGTTTGTTCATCCTCTAAGCCAGGAGCTGGCAAGGCCAAGGCTATTTGTCTGGGAGTGCCTAGCTTTTACCTTTACTGGGATTTGGCTAAGGTCTGGCACCATTTGCCCATTGGATTCTCTGTCTGCCCATCCACCCACCTGTGCTTTCACCCATCACCTTACTCATCCATGCTCCCATCCAGCCATCCACCTCATGCCATCTGAGGTGTTCACTTCAGTGTCCATGCACAAGTACTTCTGGGAAGTTAGCCTCTTCTGAGAAACTAAATTATTGGCAAGCCATGTCTGCTGCTCTGCTTGAAACTGCGGTCCAATGAGGGAAATGGGTCAATAACATATCACACCTACATGTCATTATGATAGGTAGGATGCTATGCACAGAGCTTTGAATGAGTGAATTGTGGGTCCTGAGGCTCATGTGATTGGCAGGGGTCATGTGAGATCACAGAGGGGAAGCAGCTTACAAGGAGGAGTATCCCATGTAAATGCCAAACGAGTCCTACTCATAGTCATGGATTTGGGTGGCATGTGGCCTTCTCCTTTCTTCATGCATCCCAATGTGTTCTCTTCCCTTTGACATCAGCTCGAGTAGCAACTTGTGAACCCTGTTTCTTGTGAGTTCTACCATCCTGGAGAATACAATCTGGATTTGATTGACTGAACAGATGGGGACTTTAGACACATTGAGTTCTGGGGTGGGAGCTTTGCTGCTTCTGAAGTAAAATTTCTCTAGCCATCTCAACAGAGTCTGGCCAGAGCACACTCCCCACAGCAGTATTAGTCCCCAAGGAATGATGGCAGAGTTGTGAGACTCTTCTGAAAAAGCTGATGTGCCTTGTCTAATTCAACTGTTCATCTTACATGATGTATTCTGCTCTCTCTCTCTCTCTCTGTCTCTCTCTCTCTCTGTCTCTCTCTCTCTCTCTCTGTCTCTCTCTCTGTCTCTCTCTCTCTCTCTCTCTCTCTCTCTCTCTCTCTCTGTGTGTGTGTGTGTGTGTGTGTGTGTGTGTGTGTGTGTGTGTGTGTGAGCTCTTTTGGCTTGCCTCACCTACCAGCAAGCTATTTAGATCCTTTGTATGCCTTTGTATGTGCTTCATTTGTATGACAGTGTATGCATGTCTGTATACAACTCTCCACTAAGAGCTCAATGTTCCAATGAACAGGAGTTCAAAAGGTTGGAGGGAAGAGTGCAGTTCCTGCTAAAGCAGAAGGAGATGATCACCCAGGAAAAGGACTTGGCAGAAAAGCTGCAGCATCACTTTGAGGTCTTCCAAATAAGGTAGGGACCCAGGCTGGGGGGAGCAGGGGAGCCAAGTGGGTGCCTTGTACCTGGGATCTCTGTCTTTTATTTTCACATACATGGCTCCCAGCTACAAGCAGGGAAAAAACACCTCAGAGTATTGTGCTGGTCCAGTCAGCAAACACTCTGTCCAGGAATCAATATGTTGAATACTCAGTGTGTCTGAGCAATTGTGTCCTTTCTCCCTTCTGAGTGCTCTGGTATGGCCTGAGCAGGCTTTCCTTATACTCACAGAGATCTGCCTGTTTCTGCCTCCTGATGATGGAATTTAAAGTTGTGCATCACCAGGCCTTGCTGAAATTACATTTTCACTCAGGAACATCCTCTGTACAGAAGAGATTCCCACCTTTGAATACTGCTCTGTGCAGCATTTGTCCATTTCCTGTGAAAAATGTTCTCTGGATAGAATAGGTTAAGACTTTTCAGGATGAACCCAGGCAGGTGCCTCAGCTGCAGGAAGATCAGAACCTTCTCAGGAGTATTCTGTCACAGACTCCCAATGTGCCAGGATGAAGATTCAAAACTGTAGTCCTAAGGAAATCCATTTGGTCCCAGAGCCCATGCAGGGCCAGTGTTCTCAGGCACACATCTCAGCAAATTGTGCTTTAGCATGACAGGTTCTATCTTGCATGTTGCTCATGTTCAAGGTGCCTCCTGGGCAAGGAGACTGAGCTAGCCTCGTGACCTTGTTTAGGTACCCAGGTTGCAAGGCTATATTATGTCTATTTATAAAATGATGTGATTGGTGAGTAACTCATCATGAATAATGAGTGTATCACTCCTGTGCTATTGACTATGTTATTAATATGTTGTTACTTTTACAAAATGGTGTCCCCAGACTGAAAGAGAAAGACCCATGCTTCCTAGTAGAGCAGAGAACATATAAAACGTAGTCTTATTCTGACATGTGTAGGCCCAGCTACTCTGTGACTCTTATTCCCGAGGGTACAAACAATGACTTCAGTCAAAAGATCCATGCTGACTATTCAGCACAACTGAGGTGGTGGGAGGCAGCAGTTTAATAGCTGACAATGGCAGGTCCCCACCAGGATTGTGTCCTAACTGCCTTTCCCTCCTAGGTCAGAGAAACTGATACATGAGCTGGAACAGGCCACAGCCCAGGATGAGAACCTGCTTCAGAAGCTGCTAAACCAGGGGCCACTTGCTGAGCCCCATCTCCAGGAAATGCTGAATTCCAGTGATGTGTTTTCTTCCTCTAATTTTATTTCCTATGTGTGAATAGGCCTTGGTTATGCCTAGCCATTGACCCAGGATGGCTGCTTCTGGGCCTTGACTCCCTTTACTTCTTGACAATACCACCTGAGAAACTGAGGAAGTCAGACACGTTGAAAGCATGACATCCTTCACTCTAGGATCAAGGCCTCCCCAGAAAAGGACACCCCTTTGTAGCTCTGAACTTACCATGAGGCAAATACTATCTGACCTCCTGGTGATCCAACCTGAATCTGATCCATGTGTCTGTTGGCTCAGTATTCCTGAAGAAAAGAAAGCATCAAAAATAAGACTGAGATACAGAAAACCTGACAAAATAATTACTTAGAACTCTGACATCCACCAGCAAGTGGCCCCAGTGAGGGGTACAACAACATGGAGGGAGGAGATGTTGGTGAGCAAGACTTACTATGTCAGTTTACAGTCAAGGACTTTCACAAGCTGACTGAGTCCCCAGCCCTCCATTTGTGTGTGGCAGGAAATCATCTTGGAAGACTTTATTGATGTCATGCTCTTATCCACACAAACCACACCCAAAAGCATAGGATTCTCTCTCCAGTGCAGTGCTGAATCAGACCAACTCCATGACATGCAGAAGCACTGCTGAAGATAGTCCCCACAGATGTGACAACAGTCCCTCTTTCCATGTGGGAGTTATTTGATCTTCCATTAGGAGGATCAGTGGGGATTCTCAGTTTCACATCTGGACTGAAGGGATCAGACCTGAAAAGGATCTGTAGAAGGTGTCAGAGTCACCTTTGACCTTTGTGGACAGAAGATGATCCCCATGGATTTGTTGGGTCCTAAATAATCACACAGGCAAATGTTGAGTGAAACAATCTCATAGTGGCCAACACATTGCAGGTTCATCCTGCTGCAGAACTTCTTCACAGATCAGGTAGCCAAGTGTGTATATATTATGCCAGCAGAGGGCGGTAATACATCAGAAAATGTCCCTTAGTATCTCAAAGAGTGCTCTATGAATAAGGCAAGGGCTTATCAGTGATAGGGCCTAGCAGTCATTTGGCTGAGAAAATTCACATAATGTTATGATGCTCAAGAGCTGTGTCAGGTGTTTATGGATCACGTGAACATCAGCTGAATGGCATGTGTATAGAATGTGCCATTCCAAAGACAGAATGGCACCCTATATCCAGTTCAGGGAGGTGGACTTCCAGCCCCTGCTTTAGGATGAGATCTTTTGAGTATAAAGGAAAGATGTATGGGAACCACCTGTGCATCATGTGACAGTAGACCAACTAGACAGTACAGCATCATGACCTGCAGGGAGCATGGCCTGAGTGTGCTGCCAGTGTTGTGCCTGCAGCTGATGAGATTTAGGCATGACCCCAGATGACCTATATATATCACAACCTTATCTATCATAAGCCTGAGTTTTTGGGACAATTCCCACTTTCTGAATATTGGATGAGAACAGATCCCCAGGACCTACAAATTATTCACCATGTGGCCCTGATTCCCAGCAGAGAGAATCATAATGGATCAGGAGGTTTATCTTAACCCCAAAGGTGACCAGAAATGATATAATTTGGGATGAGGAGGTGTGCAAGCAAGCATGTTTCATAAAGAGAGAACCTGATGCTATATTTGAAGGTGTATGTTTCCAATACATGGAACAGGAGTTAGTATAAAACAAAATGTAGAGACTTGGGAATGGACAAAGCATTAAGTACATGAGGATCAGCATGCAGTTCAGAGCTGAGGAAGGAACATATATCCAGACATGCATGACTATGTGGAGGATGCCTTAGAAAAATAAAAAAAGCTATGGGGTTCAGAAACAAACCATCAGGGAGACTCAGGCTGCTAGAAACTGTATGGTGCAGAAGTATTGGTGCACATTAGGAAGTTCAACTTTCAGAAGATTTATCTTTGGGATGGAGAGATTGCAGCTGAGGAAAAGCCTTGGCCCAGGTAGACCTTATGGTTGTTTGCACATGGAGGTGTTTGGGATTCTACTCTTGCTAAGGATGAACAGGGGAGGGCTTCAGAAAAGTGCTGAAGCATATCCAGAGCTGCTGGGCACCCAGGAGTCTAGGAGTGTGTATTAGTGCTTGTCCTGGTGGCCTGTAACTTGTCTCATCCTTGGCCTTGGGGAGAACATGACATATAAGCCCCACAAGAGGCATGGCTATACTGGTCTTGAAAAGGTTGTTACAATCCATGAATGTCAAGTGTCCAAGGCTAGCCACAGGCTGCAGGTCAATGTTGCTAAATCTGCAGCAAGAGGATACTGCTTAGCATTATCTTTTACTTGGGTTGTGGTTTGGGTTTTTACTTTTATTATTTTGTTGTCATTTTGTCTTTGTTATTGTTTTTGACATTTTCCTGAAGCAACTCATTGTTTACATTAACTTCCCTCTTAAAGCCCTTTTTGAGAAAAAGTTATGGCGTTTTTTTTTAAAAGATTTATTTATTTATTATGTATACAGCATGTATGACTGCAGGCCAGAAGAGGCACCAGATCTCATTACAGATGGTTGAGAGCCACCATGTGGTTGCTGGGAATTGAACTCAGGACCTCTGGAAGAGCAGTCAGTGCTCTTAACCTCTGAGCCATCTCTCCAGCCCCAGTTATGGCGTTTTTATGAATAAAAAAAAATCATTTGAAATAAGTAGAAAAAAACACCAAGAACACCAAGTGGTGGTGGCATAGGCCTTTAATCCTAGCACTGGGGAGGCAGAGGCAGGCAGATCTCTGTGAGTTGGAGGCTAGCCTGGTCTACAGAGACAGTTTCAGGACAGCCAGGGTTACACAGAGAAACCCTGTCTCAGGAAAAACAAAAAGCATTTTCCAACTCTTCACACTTAAACCAGCTATTTTTGTTTTTTTGAGACAAGGTTTCTCTGTGTAGTCCTGGCTGTCCTGGAACTCACTCTGTAGACCAGGCTGGCTTTGAACCCACAGAGATCTGCCTGCCTCTGCCTTTAGAGTGCTGGGATTAAAGGCATGTTCCACCACTGCCTGGCCTAAATCGGCTTCTTTAGTCGGGTGTGGTGCTACACTCCTGTAATGCCATAATTCATAGACAGGTATGAATTTCTGCAAGTTCCAGGTGACTTGGGCTATATAGTGAGTTCCTAACAAGCCAGGGCCACACAGGGGTATAGAGTCTTGGATGTGGATGATAAGGTTTATTCTGTGAATACCCATTCATGATGGAAAAGTATCCATACTGTGTACACCTGATGTTATATATGTAGCTATCCCTAAAACATGGTACTCTGTCTACACATGTTTATGAAATGATCACGAGGACCAAATTATGAAAAAACATATCCGTGCTGCTCTAATACCTCAAACCCAGAGCTCTCTGCCTCTGGTTTCCTTGAAAAATAGCATCAGTAATAATCCCGCAGCAGAGATAAGGACCTCCAAGACGTGTTGGGGCATTCTTTAAAGGTGTTCTTGGCCTTGACTATGCATTTGATGCCCTTTTTGGTGTTGATTTATTTATATTTATGTGTATGGATTTTTGCCTGTGGTATGTCTGCAACACATGCATGCAGTTCCTGCAGAGGCCAGAAGGGGACATGGATTCCACTTGGAACTGGAGTTACACAGGCTTGCTATATGCACTGTGGGTCTTTTGGGAGAGCAACAAATGCTCTTAACGGATAAGCCATCTTGCAGTCCCTGCACTTGACTTTTGTCCTTTTGGCCGTGTGTGCTATGTTAGTTAGAATGGGTCACCCCCAACTAAAGAGAGAAGTTTCTAGAGACTTACTTGTATAATAGGTACATGATGTAGGCATGCTAATTGTCTTATGCTACCAGGCATCCAAGCAGGGTGTTCATGGATTTAGGATTATGCCCCAGCATCACTTATTGTTAGGTTGGAGCAGGTAAGTCACCTCTTATCTATAATGACAATGCAGATTAGGTGCATCTGATGAAATGCAGGATTGAGAAGACTGTCCTGTGGGTAGAGGTGGAGCAAGGAGTCCCTCTTGATGCTCCAGCTAAGCAGGGTTGGGAGGAAAAGCCATGTGCCTCCGATGGAGAGTATGTCTGTGCAAGGCTAGGAAGGGAGAGGGATGGTTGATGCTGCTCTTTTACCACAGAAGATCTCAGAGTGAATTGAGGAAGAATTTCTTTCAGATGAAGCAAGCTCCCCTGGACCGGATCTGACTTCTGAGATTAACAGTGAGTCAGAGAGTTAATGTGTGGAGGAAGTAATTCTGTGGGTCCCCAAAGTGGTTCTGTCAAACCAAGGGTGAGAAGAATCTACTCTCTATGAATAAAGGATAGATATACACAGAGAACATAAGTATAGGTACATAGCTTATTAAATTCTATGGTTGAGGTGATCAGCTAGTGAGATGGCTCAGCAGGTAAAAGTTATGCTGCCAAGCCTAAAGACCTGAGTTCCTTCCCTGGGACTCACATGGTTGAAGGAGAGAGCAAACCTCCCACAAACTGTCCTCTGACCTTTATGTGGGTGTGGTGCCAGGTCTTCACCTACCGAAGCTCAGACGTCTGGTTTCCCCTTCCTCACTTGCGCTAGAACCTCTCCATCTGATGCCCTCATGTAAATATATCACTGTGTATTCCATTGGAGGGTTTGGGACTTTTGATATTTGACTTCTGTTGTCAAGATGTCCTAGACACTCAACAAGTCCAGCACCAGAGCCTCACCTGAAACACAGGTTAAGGGAAGATGGCCATTGGGAACTTGTAACCGAGCTGAGACCACTGTGAGGCCCAAAGTGCTCTAAAAGGAGGTCTTCTATACCTGGCTAACTGTTTTTGATTGTCTGCCTCTGATTGCCTTGAAGAGCCTGAACCCTGTGATGGAAGTCGAACAAGTCCCTGTGAACGGCTGATGCTCCATGGAGCTTAGAGCCTTCTATAATGAGGATGACAGGGCGTGAATGATGCACAGCAGCTGCAGGTCACCCGCACGGCCCTCTCCTCTCATCCACACTCCTCTAAGATGTGAGCAGTCTGTCCCACCACCCAGAGCCAAAGGATGCACAGCATTAGCATGCCTAGTTTTAGGCAGACATCAGCTGCAAAGTGGAAGGGATGTGAAGTTATAGGATAGGCATTTGCCCAGGCTGGCTGGCAACAGTCGACTTTTGGAAGAGAAAATCACCCCGACAGTAGGAAATAGCCTGTGAGGGGCTGGCTGAGGACCAGTACTGATAGTTCAATGGCCCCTCAGGCTTCTAACAATGATTGCCTATTGCCTTTGGATCTGGGGTCCATGCAGCATAGGAGAGCAATGAAAGTGGTTGTCTTGGAGGCTTTGCTCCTGAGACATTGTGCCTGTTTGTGCTGAATGTGCTCAGTGGGGTTGGTGCAGGGCCAGGAAGAAATGGCCATGGCCACAGCTCTTTCTCTGGAGAACATTTATGAAGGCCTTCCCTCCCCAGACCACATGGATGATTCTTGTCCCTCCTTGCATCCTGGATAATAACATGACAAGATGCAGGGATCTGATCCCACTTTCTTGTTCTGTGTACCCCAGGTTTGCTTCTGTCACAGCCCAGGTGATCCTATTTCTCTCCATTTCTGCAAGAAACAATAGTCTAGTGGGATGTGGTGGCACATGCCTTTAATACCATAGGAAAAAGAGGCACACAGATCTTTATGAGATCAATGCCAGCCTGGTCTACATAGCAAGTTTCAGGCCATGAGAGTACATAGTGAGTCTCTGTCTCATAAAAACAAAACAAAATAATCAATTACATAGTGTGTTTTTCTTCCATGCTGACAGGCTTTCATTTTCTAGACCAGACTAGCTCTTCAAGTTCCACCTTTTAACTGTGTATTTTGGCCACCAGGAAAGACATTTTCCAGTAGCTTTTTTTCATGACTATGTCAGTAAGATTAAATCCAGCCTATTAAGATATAAGGAGTCTTGATAGCCAGGTGTGGCATGCAGCTCTAGTCACAGTACTTGGGAGACTGAGGCGGGGGGATCTTGAGTTGGAGATTGGCTTATGCTATATAAGTAGACTCTTTCAATAAACAAACAGAAAAATAAAATGAAGAAGAGGAAGAGAGGAAGGACAAAGAAGTGAAAGAAAGAGAGAGAGAGAGAGAGAGAGAGAGAGAGAGAGAGAGAGAGAGAGAGAAGAGGAGAGAAGGAGAGGAGAGGGGAGAGGAGAGGAGAGAAGAGAGGAGAGGAGAAGAAAGGAAGGCAGAGGGGTGAGAGGAGAGAGAGACAAGAGTGAGAGGGATTACAGATGTGTGCCACTGGGCCCAGCCTGTTGCCTCATCTTGTGAGTAAGAATGTAGCTCTGTGGCCTGGAGCTGAAGCCTCTCAGCTGGTGCACAGAGGACAGTAGATAAAGATCCAGGGAGCCTGTCCTGAGGACAGGCTGGAGAGCTGACTTCTAGACCTCAATGATATAGGGAAAGAGTCGACTTCTATTTTATTGTTTTGCAAGTCTGTCACTCAACACATGATCTAGCACTTGCAATAGCTACTGAACTCAGAACTTAATCCCTACTGTAGCCTCACTGCTCCATTTTCTTCTCCCGCATTGTGCAAACTCACCCTGATGAAGGTAAGGGAGTCTAGGTGCTATCACAGCCCTGTTAAAACAGACTGCTTTGGTGCCACAGAGTGAGATGAACTCCAGATGAGAGCGCCCAGAGGCGGGCATGGTAGATCCCTTCAGAAAACAGTGAGGCGATATTTGTCAAAGTGAAACTTAGCAATGCCCTGACCCCAGGGATTTCTCCAAAATATCCTAGAGATGTGTATCCAGGCTTCACCAAGAGCAACACAGTTTGTCGTCATGAAAGGTGGTGTGCTGTCCAAATGGCCGTCAGCAGAACTGCTTAGTTAATTGAGGTGTGTTTGTCCAATAGAATGGAGCATGCAGCAGGTCACCAGGAGCAGCGACACCGGGTAAAACTCCAAAACGAACATGCTACACACATACAAAAACCTCACCACAGAAGAAAAAGCACAGGCATAGAAATTTCCAAACCAGGAGCTATGAGAGGACTCAGTGTAAAGGCGCTTGCTGCCAGGGTTGACAACCTGAGTTTGACTCCTGGGATGGACCTGGTGGGAGGAGAGAACCAACTCCTGTAAGTTGTCCTCTGGCCTCCACACACATGCTATGGCACAAGTGTGTCCACCCATACATATACACACACAAATGTAATAAAAAATTGGAACTAGATTTTAAAACCAGGACACTCTAAATACTGTGTTGTCTGGTGAGGTAGATGTGATGGCTAATGTTATGTCGATGGCTAGCTTTAAGTTTAAAATTGAAAAATTACTGTACTTAAGAGAACTCTGAAGCATAATTGTACTTCTAATTCTTAAAGACTGATAAAGGTTGTTTTTGTAGTTGCCTGGTCTTGTATAATTGACAAAGACTGTTGTTTATGCAAGACAATATGTCATAAGGTTAACAGCTGTTTTTGCTTCTGTAAACCAAAACTTGTTTTGCTCAAGATAACCTTCTGACTGCACATAAACAATGCTATGCTCTTCAACTTTATAAACCCCTCACTGATGTGGCTGTGCTCCATTTGGGAATCCTGAGTCCCTGGTGTAGATCTGGCTCTCGGGCCTGAATATAAGCCTCTTATTTGTTAAGATTTATTAATGGTCAAATTGGTGAATCTCTGAAGGACCGCCCATAACATTCATGGCAAATTAATGTAGGAGAAGCAAGTTTCCCTCCAGATTCAGGACAGAGGTTGGATGAGGGGAGGGAAGCTGCCAGAATGCTGCTAGAGAGGGGACCACAAAGGCTTTGATAGTTCTGGAAAGTTGCTCACAGAGGAAGGAGGGAGACTTGGATCTGTGAATGGGCATATACGCACTATCTAGTCTTCTCAATGAACAGAGACCCAAAGGGAGGGAGCATTGACAATGATGGGACAGTAGAGGGGAGACAATGTCTTTTCCCCTTCACTCCCTGCCAGCTGTGGTACATTCCACTACCATTTAGCACCTCCTGCATTTTGTTTGGATTACTGTTTGCTGTTAACATTCTGTCTTCATCTGCCTTTAACAGGTTTGTTCAGCTGACAATTATGGGAGGTTCCTAAAGTGTCAGCAGGCACGAAGGGTACCACTGAAGGGAGCATCCAATAAGATGAGATACCATGCCTGGGGTTGTGCTGACATGCCACTGATCCCAGCACCAGGGAAGTAGTGAAAGAACGATCAGGGGTCTGAGGCAAGCCTGGGTTACCTGAGCTCCTGTCTCAGACAATAATATAAATAAAAATGAAGAAGAGCCTGTCTTCACAGTGGTGAGAGAGTTGACAGAGCAATCTGTGGAAACATGGCCTGACTTAGCCCTGTGTGCTCTCAGGTCCTGGATTCCAAAAGATGTAGCAGTTGGGGAGCTGAAAGCTTGTTCTGTATGATAGTTCAGCCTAGGTTTCTTAGAGCAGGCAGATCCCTCCCTCACCCACTCAGCACAGCCAAGACCGTGGAGACACTTGATCAGCCTGAGGAACAAGTATTGATAGGATAGTGAGACGGTCTGAGGGGCTCAAACTATGACTAAATTCTATGTGGTCAGCATGCAATATGTAGAAGGCTGATGTCTACTGAATGGAGTAGTTTGAAGTGGTCTGCTCTTACTGCATATTAAGGTGGTCAGAAAGCAGGAATCTACCACGCATAACATGAGCTTCTTTATGGGCAAAAGAAAGTCAGGAAATTTATTTGCAAGTCCTCTCATGTTAAGGAGCATCCAGCCTAGGGTCCCACTGGAGACCACAGATGCCAGGCAGAAAACTGCTAAAAGCCTGGCAGTGATGCCGGGGCAGTGCGCTTGTTAAGTTTTTATCATCAGACTTCCTCAAACTAGAACCACCTGGAAAGAGGGACCCTCAATGAGGAATTCTTTAGATCATGTTGGCTTTGAGCATATCTGTGTGGGATTTTAGAGACTGTTAATTGAGATGAGAAGACTTACCCTAAAGTGTGTGAACCACTTCATTGCTGGGACCTGAACTGTGTAACAGTGAAGAAGCTGGAGCATACGCAGTGGCAAGCAGGCAGCATGGCTGCATTTGTATCTCTCTGCTCTTGACTGTGGATGTGATGTGGCTGAGTTCCTGCCTTGACTTCCCCAAAATGGACTATTACCTGGAACTGGGCACCCATGAAATCCATTGTTATGTGGCCGACAGTTTCAAGTCTATGTGTGTCAGTTTTGCTAGCTAGAGATAATAGGGTTGAGATGGCCAATGGAGATGAGAGTTGTTACCAGGGACACCCTATAAAATCATTCCCTTAACAATGGGACTTTTAACAGTCACATGAACAGGTTTCCTCAACCTATGACCCACAAGTTACTAAATGCATTGTGTGTGTGTGTGTGTGTGTGTGTGTGTGTGTGTGTGTGTGTGTTTTCCCCTAGCTATTTTCATTCTCTTTCCTTTTACACTATTGTCTTTCTTGACTTTATTGTTTGGATTGATTCACTTAAAATAAATGTAGGGCCTATACAAGACACACTTATTGCTTCCAGTATCTGAATGTGTTACATAAAGCAATAGACAATAATTTAAAACTTTTGCATTCAATCCAAAACCTGAAAAGGCACGAGTTGTCCTAAAACGGGGTGGCAGGGATCAAAATTTAGGCTTTCTGTCCCTGGCCTATATTTCCTTCTTGCTGATTGCAACCTCTGACTCCCAAAGGGCTAGCCGCCGGTGAGGAGCTTAGAAAAGGGGCTGACCGACATCCTTCCGTGGTGTCTCCAGACCTGCCACCGGACCTGGTGGCCTCCAGGGGACTCTGCAGCAGTGGCAACCAGGAGAGGGAAGACGAGGCTTTCGGTGAGGGGTTATTGTTCCCAGAGACCCACAGGACAGAGGCAGGATGTGTGAATTCGGGCCCAGGCGTCCCTGCCTTCCCCCGGTAGGCTAAGAGAGAAGGTTTCGCCCGCACCATACAGGTAGAGCAGTGGCAGAGACCAGAGTCTGGCCCACTTTGGTGAGCTGCATAGAAAAGGGGTGGCTAGCGGGGCATGGAGGGACTGCTCATCCAGGCTAGGCGGGCTGAGCCTGCCTGATGAAGCCGTTCAGTATAGAATGGGCAGCAAGCAAGGCTGCATCTTCTCCAGCGTGGCTTGCAGGTTCTGGAAGTGGTCCTGCTTCTTGGCCAGGAGCTGTTGGAGCAGCCTCCTCTCCTTGGCACCTCCTCATCCAGCTGCAGCCACTCTCTGAGGCTCAGTGTTCCCATGGCCTTTAGCTGCCCGAGCACGGCCTCCACCTTGGTCATGGCCTGGGCCAGGCTCTGCTGACACTGGGCGAGCCGCTCCAGGTGCAGTGGTGCCAGGTTGACTGGCTGCCATGTCCTGACCTATCCTGCCAAACATTCCCCTGGGCGCCCCGAAGGCTGTCGGGCTTTGCTCCAGGGACTAAAGCAGTTGGGCAGCACTCAACCTCCTGGGCTCTGTGGGGAATCCAAGTTGGCTGCAGGGGCCGCGGGACTGGAAGAGGAGGAAGAGATCAAGGAAGAGAAGAGGTGGGCAGAGGTGGAGATGGCAGCAGGACGCACCTCAAGACTCTCCTCTTCTGCCTCTACCTGCACCACCAGGCCACACAATGCATTGGATGCAGAGGGAAAGTCCCTGAGTGCCCAGTGGCTCAGCCATCACACCCTGAACAGCCAGGAGGTCTATTCCTACTGACTCTCTCCTGTTCAGTCTGCTTTCTGTCCGGAGGCTAAGTCAGACAACCTAAAGCATTAGGCTCAGGGGGAAGGGTATTGCTCCAGCCTCTGCCTCCTGAGGCTCTTCAGTTCCCTGGTTGAGGGAGTAGGTGATGGGAGAGGAGTTAGGCCAGTCCCAAGTTATTTGAAGAAACATCCCCACCACCTGTTTACCATAATCTAGTGTCTCCTGAGAATTCAAAAATAAACCGTGGGTACAATGGAAACTCCCCACCCCCAAACTTAAATATCTCCAGTTTAAGACCTCTCCAGAATCAGTCCCCATTCCAAGAATTTCTCACAAACAAAATCTTCCAATAAAATCCCCAAACTGCTTAACAGTTAACAGCATCCTGCTCCCTGTATCTGAGCTCCAGAGTCAAAGGTAGTTGGGTGTTTGCAGGAGCTGCCATGTATGATAAAGGGCTTTTTACTGTGGGCTGTTGGAGCTTCCAGCAAGAAAAGTGCTCTGCTCTCCCCAAGTTGTAGCAAATCACAGAATTAACCTTGCTTCCCCTAATGACTTCAGGGACATTCAATCAGACTTCAAGCCCATGAACATCCACCTTCTCTGACAGCCCTCTGTGCACAACTATTTACCCTTGACTGAATCCAAAGCAATTGCCCTCACCAAACCCCACACTCCTAGTGTAGATCTGCATCCAGGGAAGACTGCAAACTTCTGCATTGAAACCACCGACTCACGTGCTGAGACTGGCCAAGAACTCTTTCTATGGCACTGTCACCCAAGGCAGATGTGTTTTAGATTTCCTAATTCTTTGACCAGAGACAAGTTTATTTCTGGGAAACAAACTATATAGTGACTAGGACAAGAGTACCAGGCTTGGCCCATCAGTTGCCTGGTGCCTCAGGATGATGTTCAAGGTGGAAGAGAACCAACTACCTTTGCTCATCTGGTTCTTCCTCAGAAGAAAGGGGATGAGAAGAGCATCAGACCAGGGTTCTCAGCTGTGGCTTCATGCGTCAGTTCAACAGGGTCACTGAAGTGCTGAAATAATTATTGTGATTGTGTGTTTTCTGGGTTAGGATTGATAGATTTGTCAGTACCTTAAGGCTTCTATAACCCAACATGGATTCCAATATGGTGGGGCAAAACTATTTGAAGATCCCTCTCTGTTCAGATAGCTTGGGCTTCTGTAACTCGACAAGATTTCCTAGTTTTATTCTGTTGGTTTAGCACACAAGGATTTAGGGGAAGGGAGGTGACTGCTATCATGGTGCCACAGCTTGCACAGGCTTTTGCACAGTGACAAGAATTGGTGTTTGTTCCAGAAAGCCTTTCTAAGCGTCAGGGAGGAAGCAGAGTTGGCGAGAGCACTCCCTCCTTTGGTCTGGGCAGAAAAGCACACTATTTTTTTTCCAGTCTAGTCTTTTATTTTTTTTTTTTAAAAAAGATTTATTTATTTATTATGTGTACAGCATGTATGACTACAGGCCAGAAGAGGGCACCAGATCTCATTACAGATGGTTGTGAGCCACCATGTGGTTGCTGGGACTTGAACTCAAGACCTCTGGAAGAGCAGTCAGTGCTCTTAACCTCTGAGCCATCTCTCCAGCCCCCAGTCTAGTCTTTTATAGGATTCTCTTGAGGCCTATGTGAAATATGAATCTGGATAAGAGAGTTTGTGATGCTAAGGAACCACTCTGTGACACAGGGGTTTGCACAAGTCAGTGAGATGTGAAAGTAATTCATAACATGCTGAACAGCAGCATATCTGTCCTAGAGCAGGAGATCCTGCAACCCTCTGCACCCAACCTGTGTTTCCCTGCCACAGACTTAAAAAACACATAAAACCCATAGACTCCCACATCATGTCACCATGTCAAAAAAGCCTCCAGATAGCATCTTGTCATATCAAGTGCTACCCTAATTTCTTCTAATTTCTTCAATAAAATAAGCTTCCCCTCATTAGAATGTATTTTTCCTTCTTTGTTTTTTGAAATTTTCTTTCTTCTTTCTTTTCTTTCTTTCTTTCTTTCTTTCTTCCTTCCTTCCTTCCGTTCTTTCTTTCTTTCTTTCTTTCTTTCTTTCTTTCTTTCTTTCTTTC
>CABHPP010159256.1:0-25326 GCA_902168425.1 Peromyscus attwateri | reverse complement strand
ACCCAACAGAATCTATATATTTTCTTTTAAGAGGCAGTAACCAGAAGCCTGTGCCCAGCAACTTTGCTGTCCTTTTCACTGTTACATCATATCCTTTTCTGTGCCTTTTTCTTGTAGGGCACAGATGGAGCCAGGCTCTGCAGTGGGTGCACTCTGTGCACAGAGCATTGGTGAGCCAGGCACCCAGATGACCCTGAAGACTTTCCACTTTGCAGGGGTAGCCTCCATGAACATCACCCTGGGTGTGCCACGGATCAAAGAGATCATCAATGCTTCCAAGGCCATCAGGTAGCTGCTCCTGGCTTGTTTCTTGAGGACCAATGGTCCTTGTGCTCATGAATGCCTGTGATTTATTAATAGGGCATTGTCTGGTATTCAGAGGGCAGGTTTGCTGTATTGATCAGTGTTTGGGTTCATAGAAAGGTCACTCAAGTTAAAACTGGATATAGTCAAAATGGAATCTGTGGTTTTATTTGTTTTTTTTTTTTTTTTTTTTAAAGATTTGTTTATACTATGTATATATGAGTATATGAGTACTCTGTCTACATGCAGGCATGTAAGCCAGAAGAGAGCATTGGATCCCACTAGAGATGGTTGCCAGCTACCTTGTAGTTGCTTAGAATTGAACTCGGGACCTCTGAAAGAGCAGCCAATGCTTTCAACTGCTGAACCAACTCTCCCGCCCCCTGTTTCAGGTTTTCTATGGCTACTAGTTACATGAAAGAGAAAATATTAAATGAGCTAGTAGTGTTGAGCACTAGGTCAGTAGACATGTCATTCCTTTTGATGCCATTACTTCACACGTAAGTAGCCCTGAATGATTTTTCTCCTAGTCAGTTTGTAGCCATTCTCGGTAAGCCCCTAGTAATTCAATCACGCTTTCAAGAGACCCAAGACTAGAAGAACTAGCGATACATCACATTTTTAGGGATAAAAATAATTTCACCTATTCTCTAAGTTTTGCAGAAGAATAGCATCAAATGAGAAATAGCTGCTCCTGGTTGTAGACCAGGTACTATGGCTATCCAGGGTGGTTGAAGGTCTGCCTGCCTCCTGCATGCTGGTCAGATCTGTGCCAAGGGCCTGTGTTGATGCGATACTGTCTCCTGTGAAGACAGAAGATGATAGTGGTGGTCACAGGAGCAGGGGTATTGCTGGAGAGGACCCGAGGGAGGTGAAATGCATGAGGAGTTGGTTCCTTGGGGAGCAGAAAGTCAAGAACTAAAAGGAAGGGCTCCCTCCATCAGGAAATTTTCTTAAACCTTCTCTCCTGGATGGAATGGGCACCTGATGTCTCCTGAAACTAGTTAGCCTCAGTGACAGGTCTTTAAAGTCCTTTCTTGCAGCCTTCCCCAAAGGGAGTTCTAATAAAGTACTCATTGTTTGTGAGCAACACTCAGATTTTAATAGCAGTTCACTGTTGTGTGCCGATCCTTTCTCCTTTCAGCACTCCAATTATCACAGCACAGCTAGACAAGGATGACGATGCAGATTACGCACGCCTGGTGAAAGGCAGAATTGAGAAAACCCTCCTGGGAGAGGTAGGGAATCCCTTTGATAACAAGAAAATGTTGTCAAACTTTCTTTAAGCAATGTATGGATGTGGCACGCAGCTGTGGATGGGGCTGCAGAAGAGGCCATGTGCCTTGGCGGGGAGTGTGTCTGTGAAGGCCTGGGATGGCGGAGTGGACGTGAGAGTGAAGACTGATGCTTTGCTCTTTTGCCATGGCAGATCTCAGAGTATATTGAAGAAGTGTTTCTTCCTGATGACTGCTTTATTCTTGTCAAGCTTTCCCTGGAACGGATCCGACTTCTGAGACTAGAGGTGAGTTAGAGGTAAAATCTGGAGGATGTGATCCCATGGTCCTGAGACAGGTGCTACCAAACCAGGGTTAATGTTCAGCAGGCAGAGAGGCAATGTAAAGATTCTGGCTGGTCTGTCATGTCCTTCTGAGTTGACCCTAATGCAGAGGAGACATGGCCATCATTAGAAACTATTTGACTTGATGTGGGTGTGATCTACATTTGTCATTTATCATCACAGCATGTTAGGATATTTGATCTGTGTCTATCTTAATATCCTGTGGAAGGAGCCTGGGCCAGCTCTGCCTTACTTACCTGTGGGTCTCAGCACAGCACTTGACTGGTTTGTAGTGTTTTTCAATTGATGGGTTAACCTAATCCCTTATACTTGTGTTTGTGGAGATGGAGAACAGTTGACTGATAACTATGTATTTTAGGGTCAACTAACGTGAGTTGGGATTTTAGACTGAGAACTGCCACATTCCCCTTGCCCTCTAATAGTTAAGCCAGTCTTAGCCTTGAAGAACTTCTGGAAGCCATTTCAAGTGCCACAGTCTGTGGTTCCCACATGACAGTCAAGTCTGTCTTGCTGTGGGCCTTGTGACTCTGGTAACAGAACTGATTTATAGGCATTGATGTAGCTTGTTAGGAGAGTAATTGCCTAGCATGTACAAGGTTTTGGGTTTTGTCTAGTGACTGGAAAAAAAGAAAAAATGAAGAATTCAGTTACATGCGGGAGTGTAGCACACAAACAGCAACCTCATGAGTCCTCCTGGCCTCCGTTCTCCAGACAGTCCAGAACTTTTACCACAGGCTCTGTTTGTTGCCATTGATTGGGCATGAATTTTCAGTGAGGAAAATGTTCATTCTTTGAGTGAAAAGAATCTGCTATTTATGAATCAAGCACAGATATTGAACATAAATATGTAGTATATCAAAATTTGTTGGAGAGTTGACTGAACAGTTAAGAGCACTTCTTACTGCTCTTCCAAGAGATAAAAGTTCTGTTCCAGCACCCACAGAGTAGATCACAACCTCCTATAACTCCACCTCCAGGGCATCTGACCCTGTCTTCCTGTCTTCATGTGTACCTACGCACAGGTGACATACATTCACACAGACAAACACACATACACATGAATCAAAATAAAAGGAAATTTTGTGGTAGACCAGGTAGCACAAACATGACTACAAGACTTCTTCAAGAACCATCATGAGCCAGGCAGAGGCAGGCAAATCTCTTGAGTTCAAGGACACTCTGGTCTACACAATGAGTTCTAGGATAGCCAGTGGTGCACAGAGAAACCCTTTTGTTGAAAAAGAGGGGAAAAAAAGCCACCATGACATCAAGGATGAAAGCCGTTGACACAGAAGTCTGCAAATGTCTGTTGGTAATGTCCCCTGGCACTTTGCAGGTGAATGCTGAGACAGTGCGGTACTCCATTTGCACATCCAAGCTCCGAGTGAAGCCTGGTGATGTGGCTGTTCATGGTGAGGCCGTGGTGTGTGTCACACCCAGGGAAAACAGCAAGAGCTCCATGTATTATGTGCTGCAGTTTCTGAAAGAGGATCTACCCAAGGTGAGGCCAAGAGTCCTTTCTTGGATAGACAGCCAAGAGTGGGGATGGGGACCAGGTCACTACAGAGACCAAGGATGGCACCCCAGTACTTTATGATCATATGCCTAAGGGGTTGGTCTGGTTCTTATTAATTGATTTGGGGGTGTGGGAGTGGGTGGTGTGCTTGTGGAATTTGACTCCTTCTCTCTACCTTGTGGGTCCTAAGGATCAAACTCAGGTTGTCAGACTTGGTGGCAGGCTCCTTTATTCACTGTGCCCTCAGCTAAATTTTATACTTAGCTCTGAGACTGCAACTCTCAGTCTTCTTTCTGCTCTCTTCAGGCTGACTGTAGGTTGGGGCACAGTCCTCTGAACCTCTTTCACCTAACCCCAGCAGTACCTAGGCACTCCTGGAGTACACACAGTACCGGTGATAATGGGGCTGAGAACGGCATGAACTAGGTTACTAGCCCATTCTTCAGCCCTGTTTCTGGACCTCTTAGTTGGGACCTAGAGGTTGTAGCATCTTGAGCGTTCTGTGTTGAATGTAGGTGGTGGTACAGGGCATCCCAGAGGTATCCAGAGCTGTCATCCATATTGACGAGCAGAGTGGGAAGGAGAAGTTCAAGCTTCTGGTAGAAGGTGACAACCTTCGGGCAGTTATGGCCACTCATGGTGTGAAAGGAACCCGGACGACTTCTAATAACACCTATGAGGTACCATTGCATCTGGACCCTCGGGCAGTACCCATCAGTTTCCTGTCCCTGGCATTTGCTTCCCCAACAATTACACAACAATCTTCTTGGGCAAATAGAGCAGTGTTTGCTTTGTGCTTGTCAAATGGGAAGAAGTAGGAATGAGGTAGCTCCCAGAAGGGACTGCCTCCACTCACTCCTGGCTCTCCCTAGGTGGAGAAAACTCTGGGCATTGAAGCTGCCCGGACAACCATCATCAACGAGATCCAGTACACGATGGTCAACCATGGCATGAGCATCGACAGGAGGCACGTGATGCTGCTCTCAGACCTGATGACCTACAAGGTGTGAGAGAAGGAAGGCTCCAGGTTGTCACGGGTCATGAAATCCTCGGTCTGTCAAATAGCTAGAGAGTCTATACAGCATAGAAAGTGCACTTCTGTGAGGACTGACCTGGACAGGAAGTCACCACCAAAGGCCCATGTGTGCTGATGGGATCAGGTGTTTCAGTAAATTTCAACACAACCAGTCATTGGAGGAGAAAAGCTTGAACACAGCTTTTGTCCATGTCCTGAGTCTTATTCTATAGCCAAACTGGCCATTACCAAAACTAGGATGCCCAGGGGACTTGGGTCATGGTTTCCCTAACCCATTCCAGTGCTGCGTCTGCAGCCATTTCCAGAGAGTAGGGCTAGGGGCTCAGTGGTAGAGTGCTTGCCTAGCATTAGCATGCATGGGCCCTGTGTTTGATCTCCATCAGCACTCACAAACACACACACACACACACACACACACACACACACACACACACACACAGAGTAAATTACCTTGCTCTCAGGTGGGAGTGTAGCAGGAAGCTGCCATGGGTGTTTGCTTCTTCCCTATACAGTAGTGTATTGTGTTTACATGACACTTTCCTTATAAGTCTATCCTGCAGTAGAGGACATTATGAAACCAGAGGTGTAGCTCAGATGTAGAGCAAGGTAAATATTTACCATGGTAAATATCCCTGAGTCCCTGGGCTCACCTCCAGCACCAAAAAATAAACTACACCAAGTGTAACCATGGCATCCCTGAAAGAGAAGGTGTCTGCAAGTCTTCTTCTGCTTTAATTTTTTTTTTTTTAAATTGGCCATTCAGTTCTTTATTAGGCCATCAGGTGTTTTAGACAGACACAGTATCACAGCTTCACAGAGTTAAATAAATGCAATATAAACAAAAGTAACACACCTTAAAATAATATTCTACAACAGAGAAAGAACAAAAGAAAAAAAGATCCTGCATTGTTACAGGGTTTTATATAATGTTGAATGCTTTCTATATTCTTGGAGGAGGTCTGGCTGTCTGTCATGGATTCTCCCATGAAGTCTGGTTACTGCGTTGTCACTTGGCTTTTTTTTTTTTTATGCCGAATGCCATTTATTGAAGGAGGGAGGAGGTCTTAAATACAGGCTTACAGCACAATGGGAGAACCCCGGAGGGCAGAAGTTTGCTACAGATGTTTTACAATCTTGCATCTAAGCTGTTAACGCCCATTATGCAGGATACACAGACAAGGAACTTCCCTTAAGCATTCAGGAAGGTGGAACCCGGCACTGCTTTGATTTTTTTAATGGTTATGGTATTTCACTGGATCTGTAATATCTATTTGTTGAATGCATGTGCATAATCATGTGGGTGCCCCTCCGTTTATGTGGAGGCCAGAGATCAACTTTGGGTACTCTTTCTCATGACCCATTGATTTTGTTTTCTCAAATGCTTTTATTAGCATATATTAATTATGTATGACATGGATTTCTTTTTTTTTTTTTTAAGATTTATTTATTTATTATGTATACAGCATGTATGACTGCAGGCCAGAAGAGGGCACCAGATCTCATTACAGGTGGTTGTGAGCCACCATGTGGTTGCTGGGAATTGAACTCAGGACCTCTGGAAGAGCAGCCAGTGCTCTTAACCTCTGAGCCATCTCTCCAGCCCCCATGACATGGATTTCATTATGACCTTTTTATGTATGCATATCCTGACATACTTTGGTTATATTCACCTCCTGTTTCCCTCTCTTGTGTACTTCCCATGCCCCCTTATCCCTTTCCTCTTCCTAACAAGTCCTCCTATTTTTCTGCCTTTTTTAATGACATTGTAAGGGCTGCTTACAAGGGCAGGGGTGAGGGACAGGTTCTTTACTGGACCATGGGCACCTCACCAGTGTTTACATCATTGAAGAATATGACTGTCCTTGCCCTAACAACTATTACCTGGCTATAAATCCTCAGGTGAGGCTTCATGAAGCCCTCCTTCTCAGGATAAGATATTGACAGTGGCGGTCCTGTGTGGATCTTGTGTATGTTTGGCATGTATCTTTGACTGGAATTAGCTAAATTGTTTCTAGTATTCGCTTAATGATCATAGGAAAGGAGTAGCAACCCCCTTTTTAACCCTCAGATTCCTAATTCTGTGTGGCACAGTGTCTGAGTACAATTGACAGGTGACAGGCTGTCCTTGGGATACCCACGGCTTCAGTGGCTATGGAGCTGCACTGAAAACCACCTGTCTTTAGTGGTGCCATGAATAGCTGCCTGGCTGTTCCTGTTGGTTCTAGTGTTGGGATAATGTCTTCTGCTTTGGTTTTGAACTTTCTGGAATGGCTTGAGAATGAATCATCTGACCATCTTCCCTGGCACAGGGTGAAGTCCTGGGTATTACCAGGTTTGGCCTGGCCAAGATGAAGGAGAGTGTGTTGATGCTGGCCTCCTTTGAGAAGACAGCTGACCATCTCTTTGATGCTGCTTACTTTGGGCAGAAAGACTCTGTATGTGGTAGGTTTGCAGTATCAAAGTCCTATTGCTTACAGAAACAACAGATCATTTGTCTCCAGAGCCCAACTAAGGCATCAGCCCTCCCTCTCTCCATTCTGTGAGGTACTTTCAGTGCAGACAGTTCTTCAGTTCCAAAAAGAAAATATGGACCCTGAGCCAGTGAAGACCTTTCAGTCCTTGAAGCTGTACTTGGCCACATTGACTAACAGCCTACATGTTGTCCAGGATTGACAGAAGGTAGACAGTGGAAGAGCCTCCAGGTGTAGCAGTAGAGTGGTTTGTGGTCCTGCCTCCTAGTGAGGCATTGAACATCATTTTAAGAGCCGAGTAGGACAGAAAATGGGGAGACACAGGTTGAAGATGGAGAGAGAGAGAGAAGGTGATGGGAAATCCTGGCGTGGGGATGCACACCTTTCATCCCAGAACTCAGGAAGCAGAGGCATGCAGATCTCTGTTGAGTTCAAGGCCAGCCTCTTCTACATAGCAAGTTCCAGGTCAATTAAGGCTACCCAGTAAGACCCTGTCTTCAAAACAACATCAAGATGAAGTGAAAGAAAAGTGAGGAGGGTTAGAATGGGAGAAGCCCATGCGCAAGCCAGAGTATAGCTTCAGACACTATGACTGAAACCTAGCACCCACCACCCACACCTTTGCAGCCTTGGCACAGCCCCTGTCCCCCACAATACAGGAAATGTCCCCTCTCTATGCTGAGAACACTAGCCCAGTGTTAGATCTCACTGTGTTGGGGTTAGTTTGTCTCTTTGCCTCTCTGTTCTGGAGTTGTCTTTGGCATCAATATAGAATGCATCTACCTCCTGTTTCCTTCCTGTAGAATCAAGAGTCCTAGCATAGAGCCTTAGACTCTTGATTTGCACCTGGGTGGTGGTTGCTCATGGCTTTAGTCCCAGTACTCTGGAGGCATAGGCGGACAGATCTCTGAGAGGCAGCCAGGACTACATAGAGAAACCCTGTCTCTAAAAACCATTAAAAAAGAGAGAGAGAGAGAGAGAGAGAAAAGGGAGGAAGGGAGGGAGGGAGGGAGGGAGGAAGGAAGGAAGGAAGGAAGGAAGGAAGGAAGGAAGGAAGGAAGGAAGGAAGGAAGGAAGGTAAGAAAGACTTGAAGTGGAACCAGGAGAGGAGAAAATCACTATCCCTTTTTGAAGTCAGTGGCAGCCTGCCTTCCAGTGTCTGATAAGGACACGGCTGCCCCTGGCCCTGCACTTCCAGCCCCATTGGCATCTTTTCTTCTGGGCACTAAGCTCAGGAAGGCAGGTGGCAAAAAGTCACCATCTCCTGACCATGTGCAGGGATCCTGCTGCCTAAGTACTCTCTCAAAGGCTGTCTATCTCCTGATCTGTACTCCTGTTGCAGAGAACTGGCTTGAGCTGAATTGACTTCTGGTGACCTGCTGGTCTGAGGCAGGCACTGTCATTCCAGAGACAGTGCTCCTTAGCCATCCCCCTAGGGTATATACATGGGAAGGAAAATGATGAGCCAAGTTCAGCCAGGTGGTATGTGGTGTAGAGCTGGACCTCGGATCCCACGTCTGCGATCCTGATTCAGTCATGTTTTCTCCACTCTGTGAATCCAGCTCTCTGACCTTGGTTCTGGTTGGTTCCAGGTGTGTCCGAATGCATCATCATGGGAATCCCAATGAACATCGGAACTGGGCTCTTCAAGCTGTTACACAAGGCCAACAGGGACCCAACACCACCCAGGAGGCCCCTGATCTTTGACACAAATGAATTCCACATCCCTCTTGTCACATAGTTTATGACAGGAGGTCATCATTCCTGATCTTGGCTCCTTGTCCTGTCTGTTGCTGAATAGAAGAACTTTGTATTCCTGATTGACCTTAAATGGAGCACACGGTTAGACAGACCATGGCCTCAGCAGGAGCTCCTTGGAAGGGGAACTGGGAATCAGCTTGTAACCTAACTTGTGGGGCCTTGGGGTGGCTGTTCAGTCTTCTCAGTGCCCATTTCACCACACTGTGTCCCTGCAGAGGACCTAAGGTGTGCCCACTCATGCCTGTGAGCCAGGTCTAGGCCCACAGAGGCCAGGACACAGTCCTGGTTTCCTACTCCTCAGGCTGGATTGCCACTGATGTGCTCATGTAAATAAATTGCTGTTATTTATTTGTTCTGTCTGAGAGATATACAGTGTGTGTTGTTATTTTACTTTGAAACCAGAAGCTGTAGAACCAAGAACACATTCAGCCTGAGGCTTTTTCTCATGGTAGATCCACTATTTCAGTTTCCTCTGCCAATGGATCATCATACTTTCATTAGCTCCCCAATGGCTGCATTCTCTATCTGCTAAGTAATCCTGGGGCAATTTTCTAAAGCTAAGCACGTGGCTTCCATGACTCTACCCTTAACCCAAACCCCACACCATAAGAAGCTCTACAGGTTCTTCCTGAATGTGCTTTCAAACACTTGTACTTGAAGAAGGTGATCTTTCCTTGTCATTCACCCTAACATGGCTTCTCGATATTTAATTGCTCATTTTGATGAATAAAGGGATTTTGAGTAAGAAATGAGACATTCCTGGGCAATCAATGTTTGGAAAGTGTATCTTAGTTCTCAACATGGGAAATAATATGGGCCTTCCAATCAAGCTAAGGGAACTCTGGTTTTGGAAGGAGGAGGTGCTGAATGACTTCCCCTATGTTCTAAGAGAGGCTTCTGGAAAGGGAACCTGGACTTCTGGTCAGTTCAGGGAGAACCAATTAGCAGGGTGGCAAAGGCTGTTCCCCATGACATCAGCAGTCCCTTCTCTGGACATTCTATTGTATCCTGGAGAGCTCTTGGCATCCCCTGTGATGTCACCAGTGTTGTGACAACTACATCAGGGCATTCTTTCAGTGTCTGTAGGGTACACCATAGACATGTTGTCAAGATTGAGGGGTCCACTTGGGAGAGAGAATGGAGAACATCCAGAGTCCAGAGAGAGGCAGAAGGAAGCTGGCTTTCGGTCTCAGAGGAAAACAGGAACATATAAATGGTTCTGGAGAAGGCACAGTGAGTGCTGGGCAGGAGATAGGGAGCTTCCTGGAGGAGGTGAGCTTGAGCTGGGCCATCCAGTAATGGGGCAGAGGAGCTAGAGCCTCTGAGAAGCAAATGGACTTTCTTGCTTTCCTGAAAGTCAAGGATTCCAGAACATTAGTTTGTTCATCCTCTAAGCCAGGAGCTGGCAAGGCCAAGGCTATTTGTCTGGGAGTGCCTAGCTTTTACCTTTACTGGGATTTGGCTAAGGTCTGGCACCATTTGCCCATTGGATTCTCTGTCTGCCCATCCACCCACCTGTGCTTTCACCCATCACCTTACTCATCCATGCTCCCATCCAGCCATCCACCTCATGCCATCTGAGGTGTTCACTTCAGTGTCCATGCACAAGTACTTCTGGGAAGTTAGCCTCTTCTGAGAAACTAAATTATTGGCAAGCCATGTCTGCTGCTCTGCTTGAAACTGCGGTCCAATGAGGGAAATGGGTCAATAACATATCACACCTACATGTCATTATGATAGGTAGGATGCTATGCACAGAGCTTTGAATGAGTGAATTGTGGGTCCTGAGGCTCATGTGATTGGCAGGGGTCATGTGAGATCACAGAGGGGAAGCAGCTTACAAGGAGGAGTATCCCATGTAAATGCCAAACGAGTCCTACTCATAGTCATGGATTTGGGTGGCATGTGGCCTTCTCCTTTCTTCATGCATCCCAATGTGTTCTCTTCCCTTTGACATCAGCTCGAGTAGCAACTTGTGAACCCTGTTTCTTGTGAGTTCTACCATCCTGGAGAATACAATCTGGATTTGATTGACTGAACAGATGGGGACTTTAGACACATTGAGTTCTGGGGTGGGAGCTTTGCTGCTTCTGAAGTAAAATTTCTCTAGCCATCTCAACAGAGTCTGGCCAGAGCACACTCCCCACAGCAGTATTAGTCCCCAAGGAATGATGGCAGAGTTGTGAGACTCTTCTGAAAAAGCTGATGTGCCTTGTCTAATTCAACTGTTCATCTTACATGATGTATTCTGCTCTCTCTCTCTCTCTCTGTCTCTCTCTCTCTCTGTCTCTCTCTCTCTCTCTCTGTCTCTCTCTCTGTCTCTCTCTCTCTCTCTCTCTCTCTCTCTCTCTCTCTCTGTGTGTGTGTGTGTGTGTGTGTGTGTGTGTGTGTGTGTGTGTGTGTGAGCTCTTTTGGCTTGCCTCACCTACCAGCAAGCTATTTAGATCCTTTGTATGCCTTTGTATGTGCTTCATTTGTATGACAGTGTATGCATGTCTGTATACAACTCTCCACTAAGAGCTCAATGTTCCAATGAACAGGAGTTCAAAAGGTTGGAGGGAAGAGTGCAGTTCCTGCTGAAGCAGAAGGAGATGATCACCCAGGAAAAGGACTTGGCAGAAAAGCTGCAGCATCACTTTGAGGTCTTCCAAATGAGGTAGGGACCCAGGCTGGGGGGAGCAGGGGAGCCAAGTGGGTGCCTTGTACCTGGGATCTCTGTCTTTTATTTTCACATACATGGCTCCCAGCTACAAGCAGGGAAAAAACACCTCAGAGTATTGTGCTGGTCCAGTCAGCAAACACTCTGTCCAGGAATCAATATGTTGAATACTCAGTGTGTCTGAGCAATTGTGTCCTTTCTCCCTTCTGAGTGCTCTGGTATGGCCTGAGCAGGCTTTCCTTATACTCACAGAGATCTGCCTGTTTCTGCCTCCTGATGATGGAATTTAAAGTTGTGCATCACCAGGCCTTGCTGAAATTACATTTTCACTCAGGAACATCCTCTGTACAGAAGAGATTCCCACCTTTGAATACTGCTCTGTGCAGCATTTGTCCATTTCCTGTGAAAAATGTTCTCTGGATAGAATAGGTTAAGACTTTTCAGGATGAACCCAGGCAGGTGCCTCAGCTGCAGGAAGATCAGAACCTTCTCAGGAGTATTCTGTCACAGACTCCCAATGTGCCAGGATGAAGATTCAAAACTGTAGTCCTAAGGAAATCCATTTGGTCCCAGAGCCCATGCAGGGCCAGTGTTCTCAGGCACACATCTCAGCAAATTGTGCTTTAGCATGACAGGTTCTATCTTGCATGTTGCTCATGTTCAAGGTGCCTCCTGGGCAAGGAGACTGAGCTAGCCTCGTGACCTTGTTTAGGTACCCAGGTTGCAAGGCTATATTATGTCTATTTATAAAATGATGTGATTGGTGAGTAACTCATCATGAATAATGAGTGTATCACTCCTGTGCTATTGGCTATGTTATTAATATGTTGTTACTTTTACAAAATGGTGTCCCCAGACTGAAAGAGAAAGACCCATGCTTCCTAGTAGAGCAGAGAACATATAAAACGTAGTCTTATTCTGACATGTGTAGGCCCAGCTACTCTGTGACTCTTATTCCCGAGGGTACAAACAATGACTTCAGTCAAAAGATCCATGCTGACTATTCAGCACAACTGAGGTGGTGGGAGGCAGCAGTTTAATAGCTGACAATGGCAGGTCCCCACCAGGATTGTGTCCTAACTGCCTTTCCCTCCTAGGTCAGAGAAACTGATACATGAGCTGGAACAGGCCACAGCCCAGGATGAGAACCTGCTTCAGAAGCTGCTAAACCAGGGGCCACTTGCTGAGCCCCATCTCCAGGAAATGCTGAATTCCAGTGATGTGTTTTCTTCCTCTAATTTTATTTCCTATGTGTGAATAGGCCTTGGTTATGCCTAGCCATTGACCCAGGATGGCTGCTTCTGGGCCTTGACTCCCTTTACTTCTTGACAATACCACCTGAGAAACTGAGGAAGTCAGACACGTTGAAAGCATGACATCCTTCACTCTAGGATCAAGGCCTCCCCAGAAAAGGACACCCCTTTGTAGCTCTGAACTTACCATGAGGCAAATACTATCTGACCTCCTGGTGATCCAACCTGAATCTGATCCATGTGTCTGTTGGCTCAGTATTCCTGAAGAAAAGAAAGCATCAAAAATAAGACTGAGATACAGAAAACCTGACAAAATAATTACTCAGAACTCTGACATCCACCAGCAAGTGGCCCCAGTGAGGGGTACAACAACATGGAGGGAGGAGATGTTGGTGAGCAAGACTTACTATGTCAGTTTACAGTCAAGGACTTTCACAAGCTGACTGAGTCCCCAGCCCTCCATTTGTGTGTGGCAGGAAATCATCTTGGAAGACTTTATTGATGTCATGCTCTTATCCACACAAACCACACCCAAAAGCATAGGATTCTCTCTCCAGTGCAGTGCTGAATCAGACCAACTCCATGACATGCAGAAGCACTGCTGAAGATAGTCCCCACAGATGTGACAACAGTCCCTCTTTCCATGTGGGAGTTATTTGATCTTCCATTAGGAGGATCAGTGGGGATTCTCAGTTTCACATCTGGACTGAAGGGATCAGACCTGAAAAGGATCTGTAGAAGGTGTCAGAGTCACCTTTGACCTTTGTGGACAGAAGATGATCCCCATGGATTTGTTGGGTCCTAAATAATCACACAGGCAAATGTTGAGTGAAACAATCTCATAGTGGCCAACACATTGCAGGTTCATCCTGCTGCAGAACTTCTTCACAGATCAGGTAGCCAAGTGTGTATATATTATGCCAGCAGAGGGCGGTAATACATCAGAAAATGTCCCTTAGTATCTCAAAGAGTGCTCTATGAATAAGGCAAGGGCTTATCAGTGATAGGGCCTAGCAGTCATTTGGCTGAGAAAATTCACATAATGTTATGATGCTCAAGAGCTGTGTCAGGTGTTTATGGATCACGTGAACATCAGCTGAATGGCATGTGTATAGAATGTGCCATTCCAAAGACAGAATGGCACCCTATATCCAGTTCAGGGAGGTGGACTTCCAGCCCCTGCTTTAGGATGAGATCTTTTGAGTATAAAGGAAAGATGTATGGGAACCACCTGTGCATCATGTGACAGTAGACCAACTAGACAGTACAGCATCATGACCTGCAGGGAGCATGGCCTGAGTGTGCTGCCAGTGTTGTGCCTGCAGCTGATGAGATTTAGGCATGACCCCAGATGACCTATATATATCACAACCTTATCTATCATAAGCCTGAGTTTTTGGGACAATTCCCACTTTCTGAATATTGGATGAGAACAGATCCCCAGGACCTACAAATTATTCACCATGTGGCCCTGATTCCCAGCAGAGAGAATCATAATGGATCAGGAGGTTTATCTTAACCCCAAAGGTGACCGGAAATGATATAATTTGGGATGAGGAGGTGTGCAAGCAAGCATGTTTCATAAAGAGAGAACCTGATGCTATATTTGAAGGTGTATGTTTCCAATACATGGAACAGGAGTTAGTATAAAACAAAATGTAGAGACTTGGGAATGGACAAAGCATTAAGTACATGAGGATCAGCATGCAGTTCAGAGCTGAGGAAGGAACATATATCCAGACATGCATGACTATGTGGAGGATGCCTTAGAAAAATAAAAAAAGCTATGGGGTTCAGAAACAAACCATCAGGGAGACTCAGGCTGCTAGAAACTGTATGGTGCAGAAGTATTGGTGCACATTAGGAAGTTCAACTTTCAGAAGATTTATCTTTGGGATGGAGAGATTGCAGCTGAGGAAAAGCCTTGGCCCAGGTAGACCTTATGGTTGTTTGCACATGGAGGTGTTTGGGATTCTACTCTTGCTAAGGATGAACAGGGGAGGGCTTCAGAAAAGTGCTGAAGCATATCCAGAGCTGCTGGGCACCCAGGAGTCTAGGAGTGTGTATTAGTGCTTGTCCTGATGGCCTGTAACTTGTCTCATCCTTGGCCTTGGGGAGAACATGACATATAAGCCCCACAAGAGGCATGGCTATACTGGTCTTGAAAAGGTTGTTACAATCCATGAATGTCAAGTGTCCAAGGCTAGCCACAGGCTGCAGGTCAATGTTGCTAAATCTGCAGCAAGAGGATACTGCTTAGCATTATCTTTTACTTGGGTTGTGGTTTGGGTTTTTACTTTTATTATTTTGTTGTCATTTTGTCTTTGTTATTGTTTTTGACATTTTCCTGAAGCAACTCATTGTTTACATTAACTTCCCTCTTAAAGCCCTTTTTGAGAAAAAGTTATGGCGTTTTTTTTTAAAAGATTTATTTATTTATTATGTATACAGCATGTATGACTGCAGGCCAGAAGAGGCACCAGATCTCATTACAGATGGTTGAGAGCCACCATGTGGTTGCTGGGAATTGAACTCAGGACCTCTGGAAGAGCAGTCAGTGCTCTTAACCTCTGAGCCATCTCTCCAGCCCCAGTTATGGCGTTTTTATGAATAAAAAAAAAATCATTTGAAATAAGTAGAAAAAAACACCAAGAACACCAAGTGGTGGTGGCATAGGCCTTTAATCCTAGCACTGGGGAGGCAGAGGCAGGCAGATCTCTGTGAGTTGGAGGCTAGCCTGGTCTACAGAGACAGTTTCAGGACAGCCAGGGTTACACAGAGAAACCCTGTCTCAGGAAAAACAGAAAGCATTTTCCAACTCTTCACACTTAAACCAGCTATTTTTGTTTTTTTGAGACAAGGTTTCTCTGTGTAGTCCTGGCTGTCCTGGAACTCACTCTGTAGACCAGGCTGGCTTTGAACCCACAGAGATCTGCCTGCCTCTGCCTTTAGAGTGCTGGGATTAAAGGCATGTTCCACCACTGCCTGGCCTAAATCGGCTTCTTTAGTCGGGTGTGGTGCTACACTCCTGTAATGCCATAATTCATAGACAGGTATGAATTTCTGCAAGTTCCAGGTGACTTGGGCTATATAGTGAGTTCCTAACAAGCCAGGGCCACACAGGGGTATAGAGTCTTGGATGTGGATGATAAGGTTTATTCTGTGAATACCCATTCATGATGGAAAAGTATCCATACTGTGTACACCTGATGTTATATATGTAGCTATCCCTAAAACATGGTACTCTGTCTACACATGTTTATGAAATGATCACGAGGACCAAATTATGAAAAAACATATCCGTGCTGCTCTAATACCTCAAACCCAGAGCTCTCTGCCTCTGGTTTCCTTGAAAAATAGCATCAGTAATAATCCCGCAGCAGAGATAAGGACCTCCAAGACGTGTTGGGGCATTCTTTAAAGGTGTTCTTGGCCTTGACTATGCATTTGATGCCCTTTTTGGTGTTGATTTATTTATATTTATGTGTATGGATTTTTGCCTGTGGTATGTCTGCAACACATGCATGCAGTTCCTGCAGAGGCCAGAAGGGGACATGGATTCCACTTGGAACTGGAGTTACACAGGCTTGCTATATGCACTGTGGGTCTTTTGGGAGAGCAACAAATGCTCTTAACGGATAAGCCATCTTGCAGTCCCTGCACTTGACTTTTGTCCTTTTGGCCGTGTGTGCTATGTTAGTTAGAATGGGTCACCCCCAACTAAAGAGAGAAGTTTCTAGAGACTTACTTGTATAATAGGTACATGATGTAGGCATGCTAATTGTCTTATGCTACCAGGCATCCAAGCAGGGTGTTCATGGATTTAGGATTATGCCCCAGCATCACTTATTGTTAGGTTGGAGCAGGTAAGTCACCTCTTATCTATAATGACAATGCAGATTAGGTGCATCTGATGAAATGCAGGATTGAGAAGACTGTCCTGTGGGTAGAGGTGGAGCAAGGAGTCCCTCTTGATGCTCCAGCTAAGCAGGGTTGGGAGGAAAAGCCATGTGCCTCCGATGGAGAGTATGTCTGTGCAAGGCTAGGAAGGGAGAGGGATGGTTGATGCTGCTCTTTTACCACAGAAGATCTCAGAGTGAATTGAGGAAGAATTTCTTTCAGATGAAGCAAGCTCCCCTGGACCGGATCTGACTTCTGAGATTAACAGTGAGTCAGAGAGTTAATGTGTGGAGGAAGTAATTCTGTGGGTCCCCAAAGTGGTTCTGTCAAACCAAGGGTGAGAAGAATCTACTCTCTATGAATAAAGGATAGATATACACAGAGAACATAAGTATAGGTACATAGCTTATTAAATTCTATGGTTGAGGTGATCAGCTAGTGAGATGGCTCAGCAGGTAAAAGTTATGCTGCCAAGCCTAAAGACCTGAGTTCCTTCCCTGGGACTCACATGGTTGAAGGAGAGAGCAAACCTCCCACAAACTGTCCTCTGACCTTTATGTGGGTGTGGTGCCAGGTCTTCACCTACCGAAGCTCAGACGTCTGGTTTCCCCTTCCTCACTTGCGCTAGAACCTCTCCATCTGATGCCCTCATGTAAATATATCACTGTGTATTCCATTGGAGGGTTTGGGACTTTTGATATTTGACTTCTGTTGTCAAGATGTCCTAGACACTCAACAAGTCCAGCACCAGAGCCTCACCTGAAACACAGGTTAAGGGAAGATGGCCATTGGGAACTTGTAACCGAGCTGAGACCACTGTGAGGCCCAAAGTGCTCTAAAAGGAGGTCTTCTATACCTGGCTAACTGTTTTTGATTGTCTGCCTCTGATTGCCTTGAAGAGCCTGAACCCTGTGATGGAAGTCGAACAAGTCCCTGTGAACGGCTGATGCTCCATGGAGCTTAGAGCCTTCTATAATGAGGATGACAGGGCGTGAATGATGCACAGCAGCTGCAGGTCACCCGCACGGCCCTCTCCTCTCATCCACACTCCTCTAAGATGTGAGCAGTCTGTCCCACCACCCAGAGCCAAAGGATGCACAGCATTAGCATGCCTAGTTTTAGGCAGACATCAGCTGCAAAGTGGAAGGGATGTGAAGTTATAGGATAGGCATTTGCCTAGGCTGGCTGGCAACAGTCGACTTTTGGAAGAGTAAATCACCCCGACAGTAGGAAATAGCCTGTGAGGGGCTGGCTGAGGACCAGTACTGATAGTTCAATGGCCCCTCAGGCTTCTAACAATGATTGCCTATTGCCTTTGGATCTGGGGTCCATGCAGCATAGGAGAGCAATGAAAGTGGTTGTCTTGGAGGCTTTGCTCCTGAGACATTGTGCCTGTTTGTGCTGAATGTGCTCAGTGGGGTTGGTGCAGGGCCAGGAAGAAATGGCCATGGCCACAGCTCTTTCTCTGGAGAACATTTATGAAGGCCTTCCCTCCCCAGACCACATGGATGATTCTTGTCCCTCCTTGCATCCTGGATAATAACATGACAAGATGCAGGGATCTGATCCCACTTTCTTGTTCTGTGTACCCCAGGTTTGCTTCTGTCACAGCCCAGGTGATCCTATTTCTCTCCATTTCTGCAAGAAACAATAGTCTAGTGGGATGTGGTGGCACATGCCTTTAATACCATAGGAAAAAGAGGCACACAGATCTTTATGAGATCAATGCCAGCCTGGTCTACATAGCAAGTTTCAGGCCATGAGAGTACATAGTGAGTCTCTGTCTCATAAAAACAAAACAAAATAATCAATTACATAGTGTGTTTTTCTTCCATGCTGACAGGCTTTCATTTTCTAGACCAGACTAGCTCTTCAAGTTCCACCTTTTAACTGTGTATTTTGGCCACCAGGAAAGACATTTTCCAGTAGCTTTTTTTCATGACTATGTCAGTAAGATTAAATCCAGCCTATTAAGATATAAGGAGTCTTGATAGCCAGGTGTGGCATGCAGCTCTAGTCACAGTACTTGGGAGACTGAGGCAGGGGGATCTTGAGTTGGAGATTGGCTTATGCTATATAAGTAGACTCTTTCAATAAACAAACAGAAAAATAAAATGAAGAAGAGGAAGAGAGGAAGGACAAAGAAGTGAAAGAAAGAGAGAGAGAGAGAGAGAGAGAGAGAGAGAGAGAGAGAGAGAGAGAGAAGAGGAGAGAAGGAGAGGAGAGGGGAGAGGAGAGGAGAGGAGAGAAGAGAGGAGAGGAGAAGAAAGGAAGGCAGAGGGGTGAGAGGAGAGAGAGACAAGAGTGAGAGGGATTACAGATGTGTGCCACTGGGCCCAGCCTGTTGCCTCATCTTGTGAGTAAGAATGTAGCTCTGTGGCCTGGAGCTGAAGCCTCTCAGCTGGTGCACAGAGGACAGTAGATAAAGATCCAGGGAGCCTGTCCTGAGGACAGGCTGGAGAGCTGACTTCTAGACCTCAATGATATAGGGAAAGAGTCGACTTCTATTTTATTGTTTTGCAAGTCTGTCACTCAACACATGATCTAGCACTTGCAATAGCTACTGAACTCAGAACTTAATCCCTACTGTAGCCTCACTGCTCCATTTTCTTCTCCCGCATTGTGCAAACTCACCCTGATGAAGGTAAGGGAGTCTAGGTGCTATCACAGCCCTGTTAAAACAGACTGCTTTGGTGCCACAGAGTGAGATGAACTCCAGATGAGAGCGCCCAGAGGCGGGCATGGTAGATCCCTTCAGAAAACAGTGAGGCGATATTTGTCAAAGTGAAACTTAGCAATGCCCTGACCCCAGGGATTTCTCCAAAATATCCTAGAGATGTGTATCCAGGCTTCACCAAGAGCAACACAGTTTGTCGTCATGAAAGGTGGTGTGCTGTCCAAATGGCCGTCAGCAGAACTGCTTAGTTAATTGAGGTGTGTTTGTCCAATAGAATGGAGCATGCAGCAGGTCACCAGGAGCAGCGACACCGGGTAAAACTCCAAAACGAACATGCTACACACATACAAAAACCTCACCACAGAAGAAAAAGCACAGGCATAGAAATTTCCAAACCAGGAGCTATGAGAGGACTCAGTGTAAAGGCGCTTGCTGCCAGGGTTGACAACCTGAGTTTGACTCCTGGGATGGACCTGGTGGGAGGAGAGAACCAACTCCTGTAAGTTGTCCTCTGGCCTCCACACACATGCTATGGCACAAGTGTGTCCACCCATACATATACACACACAAATGTAATAAAAAATTGGAACTAGATTTTAAAACCAGGACACTCTAAATACTGTGTTGTCTGGTGAGGTAGATGTGATGGCTAATGTTATGTCGATGGCTAGCTTTAAGTTTAAAATTGAAAAATTACTGTACTTAAGAGAACTCTGAAGCATAATTGTACTTCTAATTCTTAAAGACTGATAAAGGTTGTTTTTGTAGTTGCCTGGTCTTGTATAATTGACAAAGACTGTTGTTTATGCAAGACAATATGTCATAAGGTTAACAGCTGTTTTTGCTTCTGTAAACCAAAACTTGTTTTGCTCAAGATAACCTTCTGACTGCACATAAACAATGCTATGCTCTTCAACTTTATAAACCCCTCACTGATGTGGCTGTGCTCCATTTGGGAATCCTGAGTCCCTGGTGTAGATCTGGCTCTCGGGCCTGAATATAAGCCTCTTATTTGTTAAGATTTATTAATGGTCAAATTGGTGAATCTCTGAAGGACTGCCCATAACATTCATGGCAAATTAATGTAGGAGAAGCAAGTTTCCCTCCAGATTCAGGACAGAGGTTGGATGAGGGGAGGGAAGCTGCCAGAATGCTGCTAGAGAGGGGACCACAAAGGCTTTGATAGTTCTGGAAAGTTGCTCACAGAGGAAGGAGGGAGACTTGGATCTGTGAATGGGCATATACGCACTATCTAGTCTTCTCAATGAACAGAGACCCAAAGGGAGGGAGCATTGACAATGATGGGACAGTAGAGGGGAGACAATGTCTTTTCCCTTCACTCCCTGCCAGCTGTGGCACATTCCACTACCATTTAGCACCTCCTGCATTTTGTTTGGATTACTGTTTGCTGTTAACATTCTGTCTTCATCTGCCTTTAACAGGTTTGTTCAGCTGACAATTATGGGAGGTTCCTAAAGTGTCAGCAGGCACGAAGGGTACCACTGAAGGGAGCATCCAATAAGATGAGATACCATGCCTGGGGTTGTGCTGACATGCCACTGATCCCAGCACCAGGGAAGTAGTGAAAGAACGATCAGGGGTCTGAGGCAAGCCTGGGTTACCTGAGCTCCTGTCTCAGACAATAATATAAATAAAAATGAAGAAGAGCCTGTCTTCACAGTGGTGAGAGAGTTGACAGAGCAATCTGTGGAAACATGGCCTGACTTAGCCCTGTGTGCTCTCAGGTCCTGGATTCCAAAAGATGTAGCAGTTGGGGAGCTGAAAGCTTGTTCTGTATGATAGTTCAGCCTAGGTTTCTTAGAGCAGGCAGATCCCTCCCTCACCCACTCAGCACAGCCAAGACCGTGGAGACACTTGATCAGCCTGAGGAACAAGTATTGATAGGATAGTGAGACGGTCTGAGGGGCTCAAACTATGACTAAATTCTATGTGGTCAGCATGCAATATGTAGAAGGCTGATGTCTACTGAATGGAGTAGTTTGAAGTGGTCTGCTCTTACTGCATATTAAGGTGGTCAGAAAGCAGGAATCTACCACGCATAACATGAGCTTCTTTATGGGCAAAAGAAAGTCAGGAAATTTATTTGCAAGTCCTCTCATGTTAAGGAGCATCCAGCCTAGGGTCCCACTGGAGACCACAGATGCCAGGCAGAAAACTGCTAAAAGCCTGGCAGTGATGCCGGGGCAGTGCGCTTGTTAAGTTTTTATCATCAGACTTCCTCAAACTAGAACCACCTGGAAAGAGGGACCCTCAATGAGGAATTCTTTAGATCATGTTGGCTTTGAGCATATCTGTGTGGGATTTTAGAGACTGTTAATTGAGATGAGAAGACTTACCCTAAAGTGTGTGAACCACTTCATTGCTGGGACCTGAACTGTGTAACAGTGAAGAAGCTGGAGCATACGCAGAGGCAAGCAGGCAGCATGGCTGCATTTGTATCTCTCTGCTCTTGACTGTGGATATGATGTGGCTGAGTTCCTGCCTTGACTTCCCCAAAATGGACTATTACCTGGAACTGGGCACCCATGAAATCCATTGTTATGTGGCCGACAGTTTCAAGTCTATGTGTGTCAGTTTTGCTAGCTAGAGATAATAGGGTTGAGATGGCCAATGGAGATGAGAGTTGTTACCAGGGACACCCTATAAAATCATTCCCTTAACAATGGGACTTTTAACAGTCACATGAACAGGTCTCCTCAACCTATGACCCACAAGTTACTAAATGCATTGTGTGTGTGTGTGTGTGTGTGTGTGTGTGTGTGTGTGTGTGTGTTTTCCCCTAGCTATTTTCATTCTCTTTCCTTTTACACTATTGTCTTTCTTGACTTTATTGTTTGGATTGATTCACTTAAAATAAATGTAGGGCCTATACAAGACACACTTATTGCTTCCAGTATCTGAATGTGTTACATAAAGCAATAGACAATAATTTAAAACTTTTGCATTCAATCCAAAACCTGAAAAGGCACGAGTTGTCCTAAAACGGGGTGGCAGGGATCAAAATTTAGGCTTTCTGTCCCTGGCCTATATTTCCTTCTTGCTGATTGCAACCTCTGACTCCCAAAGGGCTAGCCGCCGGTGAGGAGCTTAGAAAAGGGGCTGACCGACATCCTTCCGTGGTGTCTCCAGACCTGCCACCGGACCTGGTGGCCTCCAGGGGACTCTGCAGCAGTGGCAACCAGGAGAGGGAAGACGAGGCTTTCGGTGAGGGGTTATTGTTCCCAGAGACCCACAGGACAGAGGCAGGATGTGTGAATTCGGGCCCAGGCGTCCCTGCCTTCCCCCGGTAGGCTAAGAGAGAAGGTTTCGCCCGCACCATACAGGTAGAGCAGTGGCAGAGACCAGAGTCTGGCCCACTTTGGTGAGCTGCATAGAAAAGGGGTGGCTAGCGGGGCATGGAGGGACTGCTCATCCAGGCTAGGCGGGCTGAGCCTGCCTGATGAAGCCGTTCAGTATAGAATGGGCAGCAAGCAAGGCTGCATCTTCTCCAGCGTGGCTTGCAGGTTCTGGAAGTGGTCCTGCTTCTTGGCCAGGAGCTGTTGGAGCAGCCTCCTCTCCTTGGCACCTCCTCATCCAGCTGCAGCCACTCTCTGAGGCTCAGTGTTCCCATGGCCTTTAGCTGCCCGAGCACGGCCTCCACCTTGGTCATGGCCTGGGCCAGGCTCTGCTGACACTGGGCGAGCCGCTCCAGGTGCAGTGGTGCCAGGTTGACTGGCTGCCATGTCCTGACCTATCCTGCCAAACATTCCCCTGGGCGCCCCGAAGGCTGTCGGGCTTTGCTCCAGGGACTAAAGCAGTTGGGCAGCACTCAACCTCCTGGGCTCTGTGGGGAATCCAAGTTGGCTGCAGGGGCCGCGGGACTGGAAGAGGAGGAAGAGATCAAGGAAGAGAAGAGGTGGGCAGAGGTGGAGATGGCAGCAGGACGCACCTCAAGACTCTCCTCTTCTGCCTCTACCTGCACCACCAGGCCACACAATGCATTGGATGCAGAGGGAAAGTCCCTGAGTGCCCAGTGGCTCAGCCATCACACCCTGAACAGCCAGGAGGTCTATTCCTACTGACTCTCTCCTGTTCAGTCTGCTTTCTGTCCGGAGGCTAAGTCAGACAACCTAAAGCATTAGGCTCAGGGGGAAGGGTATTGCTCCAGCCTCTGCCTCCTGAGGCTCTTCAGTTCCCTGGTTGAGGGAGTAGGTGATGGGAGAGGAGTTAGGCCAGTCCCAAGTTATTTGAAGAAACATCCCCACCACCTGTTTACCATAATCTAGTGTCTCCTGAGAATTCAAAAATAAACCGTGGGTACAATGGAAACTCCCCACCCCCAAACTTAAATATCTCCAGTTTAAGACCTCTCCAGAATCAGTCCCCATTCCAAGAATTTCTCACAAACAAAATCTTCCAATAAAATCCCCAAACTGCTTAACAGTTAACAGCATCCTGCTCCCTGTATCTGAGCTCCAGAGTCAAAGGTAGTTGGGTGTTTGCAGGAGCTGCCATGTATGATAAAGGGCTTTTTACTGTGGGCTGTTGGAGCTTCCAGCAAGAAAAGTGCTCTGCTCTCCCCAAGTTGTAGCAAATCACAGAATTAACCTTGCTTCCCCTAATGACTTCAGGGACATTCAATCAGACTTCAAGCCCATGAACATCCACCTTCTCTGACAGCCCTCTGTGCACAACTATTTACCCTTGACTGAATCCAAAGCAATTGCCCTCACCAAACCCCACACTCCTAGTGTAGATCTGCATCCAGGGAAGACTGCAAACTTCTGCATTGAAACCACCGACTCACGTGCTGAGACTGGCCAAGAACTCTTTCTATGGCACTGTCACCCAAGGCAGATGTGTTTTAGATTTCCTAATTCTTTGACCAGAGACAAGTTTATTTCTGGGAAACAAACTATATAGTGACTAGGACAAGAGTACCAGGCTTGGCCCATCAGTTGCCTGGTGCCTCAGGATGATGTTCAAGGTGGAAGAGAACCAACTACCTTTGCTCATCTGGTTCTTCCTCAGAAGAAAGGGGATGAGAAGAGCATCAGACCAGGGTTCTCAGCTGTGGCTTCATGCGTCAGTTCAACAGGGTCACTGAAGTGCTGAAATAATTATTGTGATTGTGTGTTTTCTGGGTTAGGATTGATAGATTTGTCAGTACCTTAAGGCTTCTATAACCCAACATGGATTCCAATATGGTGGGGCAAAACTATTTGAAGATCCCTCTCTGTTCAGATAGCTTGGGCTTCTGTAACTCGACAAGATTTCCTAGTTTTATTCTGTTGGTTTAGCACACAAGGATTTAGGGGAAGGGAGGTGACTGCTATCATGGTGCCACAGCTTGCACAGGCTTTTGCACAGTGACAAGAATTGGTGTTTGTTCCAGAAAGCCTTTCTAAGCGTCAGGGAGGAAGCAGAGTTGGCGAGAGCACTCCCTCCTTTGGTCTGGGCAGAAAAGCACACTATTTTTTTTCCAGTCTAGTCTTTTATTTTTTTTTTTTAAAAAAGATTTATTTATTTATTATGTGTACAGCATGTATGACTACAGGCCAGAAGAGGGCACCAGATCTCATTACAGATGGTTGTGAGCCACCATGTGGTTGCTGGGACTTGAACTCAAGACCTCTGGAAGAGCAGTCAGTGCTCTTAACCTCTGAGCCATCTCTCCAGCCCCCAGTCTAGTCTTTTATAGGATTCTCTTGAGGCCTATGTGAAATATGAATCTGGATAAGAGAGTTTGTGATGCTAAGGAACCACTCTGTGACACAGGGGTTTGCACAAGTCAGTGAGATGTGAAAGTAATTCATAACATGCTGAACAGCAGCATATCTGTCCTAGAGCAGGAGATCCTGCAACCCTCTGCACCCAACTTGTGTTTCCCTGCCACAGACTTAAAAGACACATAAAACCCATAGACTCCCACATCATGTCACCATGTCAAAAAAGCCTCCAGATAGCATCTTGTCATATCAAGTGCTACCCTAATTTCTTCTAATTTCTTCAATAAAATAAGCTTCCCCTCATTAGAATGTATTTTTCCTTCTTTGTTTTTTGAAATTTTCTTTCTTCTTTCTTTTCTTTCTTTCTTTCTTTCTTTCTTCCTTCCTTCCTTCCGTTCTTTCTTTCTTTCTTTCTTTCTTTCTTTCTTTCTTTCTTTCTTTC
>CABHPP010159253.1:0-21670 GCA_902168425.1 Peromyscus attwateri | reverse complement strand
TTCTGTCTGTAGATAGATAACTCAGTGAACCAGAACATCAGCCAACAGATTTATAGGAAATAGGAAATAGCAAACCTCCTTCTATAATAACCTTAAATGCACATGGCCTCCTCTCACCACTAAAAAGATGAAGACTAATAGCTGTCATTAAAGACTAAATTGTCATTAAAGACTAAAATGCTGTCATTAAAATGTGCGTTGTCTCGAAGAAACACACTTAGCTAGCAGAGATATCAAAAATACCAAAGGATGCAACATAAACTAGCAGGCTAATGGAAAGCATAAAGAAGCAGGCTCCCTGGGCGGTGGGGACACACACCTTTAATCCCAGCACTCGGGAAGCAGAGGCAGGTGGATCTCTATGAGTTCCAGGCAAGCCTGGTCTACAAAGGGAGTTCTAGGACAGCCAGAACTACACAACTCTGTCTTGAAAAACCAAACCAAAAAATAAAAAAAAAAGAAAGAAAAAGAAAAAATAAGAGGAAGCAGGCGCAGGCTCAGCCATTCTTACATCAGACAAAGTAAACTTCAAACCAAAACTAAAACTAATTAGCACTACACATTAATAAAAGGAACAGTTCCTACAGAAGATCTAACAGTTGTAAACTTTTATGTACCAAATACTGGAGGCCTGAATTTCATAAAACAAACATTAAAAGACATAAAAGACCACCTAGGCCCTGACGTAATCATAGTAGAGGACTTAAATACTCCACTTTGATATTTAGAGCTTTCAAATGAAAACCAAGAAACTTCAGAGCTAAATACACTTCGAATGAACTGGACTTAACAGACACATACAGGACATTCTACTTAATGGATAAGGGATACACATGTTTTTTCTCAGCAGCAGATGGAACCTTCTCCAAAACTGGTAATGTTGTAGGATACAAATCAAATCTAAACAAATACAAAGAGATAATTCCTTGTATCCTATCAGACCACAGTGGAATAAAACTAGAAATCCAGACAAAGACTTCTTGGAGACTAAAGGACATTATTTTTGAATGAATAGTGGGTCATCCAAGAAATCAGAGAGGAAATTTAAAAAAATCTGGAGACAAATAACAATGGAAACATGTCCTATCAGAACATCTGGGACATAGCCAAGGTAGTGCTAAGAGGAAAGTTTGTAGCAATAAGTGCCCATATTAAACTATCTGAGCCAGGTGGTGGGGTGTCATTACAGCAATAGTAACCCTAACTAGGACAGAAATTGGTACTAGGATCACGGATTGTTGTTATGACAGACATAGCCATGTCATTTTTGGAGAAGACTGTGGAAGAACTTTGGAACTTTGTGCTAGAAAAGTCACTGAGTGTTCAAAGCTTGGTGAGCTATTCTGTGGAAGGTAAGTGTGTTGCGAGAAGCCTGCCTTGTAAAGTTCCAAGGGGCAAGTTTGAGAGTCACTTAAAGACTGTTGAGGCCATTGCATACTTTGAATAAGAATTTGTGGGTCTGGTCAGCTAGGACTGAAGAAATAGCCATAATTAACAGAAGACTAGCACCACTGAAGTAAAAGCTTAGCTTTACTCAGACAGTTGATCTTGGTTAGCTGTGTCTGAGAGATGGGTGGTAATTAAGAAGAGACCAGCATCACTGAGGTGAAATCTGGGAAGTGTTTCCTCAGAGTTGGCACACAGAAGCTGTGTTCCCGAGACAGCCAAGGTTGTACTTGGTGCTGGCAGCTGAACTCAGTACTGCCAGAGTCACCAGGTAGTATTGGTTTTGAAGACATGAGGGGGTCATGGACAGCAGCTGAGGCTTGGCACTATATGACAGGCTGGAGTCCCTGAAGAGAGCCCAGGAGAGGCTATTGGTAAAAGTGCAGCCCAGCTGCAGCAAGAGACCCCCAGCATTTTGGAGATGACAGTATCATGGGATGAGCACCAAGAACAGCAGCGGCTGTGGAGTAGAGCAGGACTGAGTGTTGGAGACAATCTGTGTGGGCTGTAGACGGAGGAGCCAGAGCAGTGACCCATGCTTTGGAGGAGCTCAGTTCATGATTGGATCCCAGACCTTGGACACTGAGTTAGTTACACAGTTGGAGGGTGGTTTGGCTTTGTTTGGATTGTGACTGTGCCCTGGTTCTTCCCTCTCTCCCCCCCCCCCCCCAGACAGGGTTTCCCTGTGTAGCTTTGCACCTTTCCTGGAACTCACTTGGTAGGCCAGGCTGGCCTCGAACTCACAGAGATCCACCTGGCTCTGCCTCCCGAGTGCTGGGATTAAAGGCCTGTGCCACCACTGCCCCGCGGTTCTTCCCTCTTGAAGTGAGAAAGCTTTTAACTTATTTTTTATTTTAAAGGAGTTCACAGTTGAGAAATTTTGAACTTTTAAAGAGACTTTGGATTTTTTTTAAACTTCTTTATTGAATCTTTGGGGGTTTCATGTCATGCACCCCAATTCTGTTCACCTCCCGATCCCTCCATATTCCCCTCCCAACCTTATTGCATCCCCCCTCCCACGAAAGAAAGCAAACAAAAGCAAGAGCAACAACAACAACAAAAACCCCAACAAGAACAAAAACCACACAGGAAAAATCTCCAGTTCTTCTCGTCTGACTCTCCATCACCTCTTCATCTGCCCTGATGTCTCTGGAGGCGTCGATGTAAGACTGGATTTTTAAAGAGTCTGAATTTTAAATTTTGAATTGTTTGACTTTTTAAGTTTGTAAAATGTTTTAATGTGATGTTGCTATTATTTTGTAATTTTTCGAATGAATGAGAGAGAAAATATGTGACTTAACTGCGTTTGTGTGTTAGGTGACAGGGATCCTCTGTGCTGCTTAGCATTGTGTCAGCTTGGCACAAGCTAGAGTCATGTGAGAATTGGGACCTCAATCAAGAAAAGGCCTCCATAAGATAGTAACCCTAAGCTGGGCGGGGGTGGCACTCGGATCCCAGCACTCGGGAAGCAGAGCCAGGCGGATCTCTGTGAGTTCGAGCCCAGCCTGGTCTACAGAGTGAGATCCAGGACAGGCACCAAAGCTATACAGAGAAACCCTGTCTAGAAAAACCAAAAAAAAAAAAAAAAAAAAGAAAGAAAAAAAAGAAAAATAAAAAAAAGAAAAGCTAGTAACCCTAACTAAGACACCTACATAATCAAATGATTAAGAAGATAGAATCAATAAGAGAATACAAAGATTAGTGGTAGACTGCTTGCCAGTCATGTCTGAGGCTCTGGGCTCCATCTCCAGCAACACAGACACAGACACAGACACACACACACACACAGACACACACACACACACACACACACACGAGAACTAGATATAAAATTGATACACAAATCTACACTTTTCCACATACCTTAATAACTAGCTGTTATAGGAATGGAAAATTATACCATTCACAAAAGCAAGTAGGATATAAGCTATGTAGAAATAAACTTAAAACATGGAAAAAGCTATATGACAAATTTTACCGAAAGATACAAAATAAAGCTTGAGAAATGTAGTATTCTAGATGCAAAGAATACATATATCAAATCACACCAAAGATTTAAAATAATTTCACACTCACATGTGTAACTTGATGAATTGAACTTAGGAGTGTTGAGGGTGATGGTTCCCCGAGGCTGGGGAGGGCAGGGGTTGGAAAGAGGAGAGAAATGCTGAAAGGTTAGTCAGTGGGTACTGGCTTAGACAGAAGCAAGATGTCTGGAGTGCTGATTGACAGCTGAGAGGTTACAGACACCAGCGTTCTGTCTGTCATGAAAGACTACAAGAAAAGACTAGAACCTTTTCATCATAAAGACAATGTTAGAGGTGATGGGTTTGTTTAATTTGGTTAATTAATTTATTTAATTTAAATGATATACAGTGTATACGTGCATGAAATATTATCCCACTACAGTGTTAATATTTAATTATTTAACTGATACATAAAGCATTAATACTTTTTGTGCTTTTATGTATCAGTTAAAATAGTTACAATTTCAATTAAAATTTTAATGACCCATTTTGAAATTTGGCGAAGTGATTTTAAGAATGAATGTGGAATCCTAAGAGATTTTTCTTATATAAACTCATTTTATTTATTTATTTATTATCCTGGCTGCAGTTTCCCCTCCCCCTCTCCTCCCAGCTCCTCCCCCTACAGTTCCCTCTGTTCCCCCCTCCCCCAATATACTCCTCCTCTGTTTCTGCTTAGGAAAGGGCAGGTCTCCCTTAATTATCAACAAAACATGGTATATCAAGTTGCAGTAAGACTAAGCACCTCCCCATGTATTAAGGCTGGGCAAGGTGACTCAGTATGAGGAGTAGGGTCCCAAAAGCCAGTAAGAGTCAGAGACAGTCCCTGCTCCCACTGTTAGGAGTCCCATAAGAGAACCAAGCTACACAACTGTAACATATATGCAGAGTGCCTAGGTCAGTCCCATGCAGGCTCCGTGGTTGTTGCTTCAGTCTCTGAGAGCCCGTATGAGCCCAGGTTAGTTGATTCTGTGAGTTTTCTTGTGATGTCCTTGACCACTCTGGCTCCTACAATTCTTCCTCTCTCTGTTCGGCAGGATTCCCCGAACTCCACCTAATGATTGGCTGTGGGTCTGCACCTGTTTCCATCCGTTGCTGGATGAAGCCTCTCTGATGACAATTGGGCTAGGCACCAATCTGGTCACAGGAGATGGCCAGTTCAGGCTACTTAAATGCTATTGCTAGAAGTCTTCACTGGGGTCATCCTTGTAGATTCCTGTGAGATTCCCTTGCACCAGGTTTTTACCTGACTCCGAAATGTCCCCTCTTCCCAGCAGTCTCTTTCAGTACTCTCCTTCTCTGCCCGCTAACCCGATCACGGATCACTCATGTTCCCATCCCCACTGGTCTTTAGTCTACTCACAAAGTGGAAGAGGTTTTTAAAAACAAAGGTAAAAGGAGGCTAGAGCTATAGTGATGTTAAATGAGTATTCATAACAAAAGCCCCGAGACATGCTTCAAGTAGGAACGAAATGAATGAGGAATCATAGCCTTTAAATCAGGGGTAATTAACTCCAAAGAAGAAAGAATACTTCAGTGAGACCCACACAAAACACCAGCCACTTGAAGCAGGTTCTGACAGAGCTCAATAACGCAGAGCTGCCCACCCCTCAGGGGGACATCACTGTTTATCATTCACATAACCCTGATGATCGCACAGCTTGGCTGTGTTTTCACCAAATGAAGATGCCTTGATTTGAGTGCTGCAAAACAAAGTAAATACCAGTGGTTTAATACCTTTTATTCTGTGGGTTTATTTACTGTAGAGGAAACACATCTCATACACACTGAAGCGCCACAGATAAGTGTGGAGTAATTGGCAAGGGGTAGCTGGTTTCCACCCCTGGAGGACTCAGAAAGGTCTAGCAGACCTCACATTTGGAGTTCTAAGGGGCACGTGACACTAACGATCAAGGTCAAGCTGGCAGGTGTTTGTGGTGGTGTCCCCCCCCCCCCCCCCCCCATGCGGAGCAGGCTCTCCCACAGTTTGTAGTCTGAGGATCACACGTACCTTAGCTAGCAACATCCTGTAGGCATAGAGGTGTTTACCCTTCCCTTTCCCCAAGGCTCCTTCATACTTCTCCACAAATGCTTGGGCTTCCCTGGTCAGGGGAAAAAATGCAGGAGATGAGGAGAGACAGGAATTAAATCAGAAATCTAAAGTGTGAGGCTGAAAACCTTATATGTTTGTACCCTTAGAATATCAGTTTTATGAAACAGGACGTTTTTATCCACTGAACTTTCCCAAACAGCACTAATGCCAGGCATATGTTAGATACTGATAGGCACAATTTTGTCATTGCTATCTAAGACTTAGCTCCTTGGTGTTACATTTGCGAATAAACTGTTACATGACAGGTGTAAGGAAGATGAACAGCTTTAAAACAGGGAAGTTCATAGGGCGGGGTGGTGCACACTTTTAATCCCAGCACCCGAGACAGAGGCAGGCAGATCTCTGTGAGTTCGAGGCCAGCTAGCCTACATAGAGAGTTCCAGGACAGCCAGAGCTACATAGAGACCCTGCCTCAACAAAACCAAAAATAAATAAATAAGGAGATTATTTTGGTCATCTGGCTTGGACCATAGATGAGAAAAACAAAACAGAGAATAGGAGTCAAGTAGACTAAAAGCAGAATAGCTTTTTGTTTTTAATTTTTTAAAAAAGATTTATTTATTATGTATATAGTGTTCTGCCTGCAGGCCAGAAGAGGGCATCAGATCCCATTATAGATGGTTGTGAGCCATCATGTGGTTGCTGGGAACTGAACTCAGGACCTCTGGAAGAGCAGTCAGTGCTCTTAACCTCTGAGCCATCCCTCCAGCCCATGTTTTTAATTTTTTAAGTTTGTGTGTTTGTATACATGGGCATGTGTGTGCCACTATGCATGTGTGGAGGTCAGAGGACAACTTTTGGGAGTCAGTTCCTGTCAGATACTTGTGTGGCAAACACTTACCAGCTGAGACATCCTACCCCCCATAGAGTTTTAATTATAGTGGGAATATTTGAATCTGAAATGACCCCTACATGTGGTGATATTTTGTTTGTGCTCTCACAAATAAAGCTTGTCTGGAGATCAGAGTGCAGAGCTAGCCACTAGATAACCATAGAGGCCAGGCAGTAGTGGCCACACCTTTAATCCCAGCACTTGGGATCTCATGCCTTGTTCCCAGTACTTGGGAGGCACACATGCCTTTAATCCCAGCACTAGGGAGGTGGAGACAGGAAGTGATACAGCTGGGCGGAGAAAAGGAATATAAGGCAGGAGGAGAAAGGAGCTCAGTCCTTTTAGGCTGAGGATTTTGTAGAGGTAAGAACTAGTGGCTGGCTGCTCTGCTTCGCTGATCTTTTAGCTTTCATCCTGATATCTGGCTCCAGGCTTTTAATTAATAAGACTAATTAGAATTTGCGCTACACCTACAAGTTCACATCTTCAGTGCTTGTTCCTCAGCTGGTGGTACTGTTATGGGAAATTGTAAAGTCTTTGAGACATGGAGCCTGTTGGTGGAAGCAGGTCTGTAGGGCAGGCTTTGAGTGTTATAGCCAGTCCCTGGTTCCAGCTTTCTCTGCTTCCTGCTTTGATTCCATACAGCTCCTGTCATCATGAACTCTGCCTTTTCTGCTATGATATACTGATGCCTCTGTGAGTCAAAATAAACCTTTCTACTTTTCAGTAATTGTTTCTATAGTTAATCCCCCATCTGCTGAGAATTGATCCTGGAAGCCCAGGGCCTAGAACTGATCTTCACAGAAGGCAAGCACTCTGCTATCATGCTACACTCTCAGACCCAGTTCAGGTCTGACAAAGCAAGACCCACGTGACTGTGATTAAAGCAATGCCCTCAGCTCATGGGCACCAGGCATTCTTAGGCCAATAACACCTCCTACTTTGTCCCATTGTCAATGATGTCCCTGTGCTTCTCTGATTCACCTTCATTCCCCAACCTCATCTTTCAGGACGCAGCATGGTAACTGGCACAAGAGATGTTCAAACTTTAATAATAACACTAACTATTGTTTACTAATTCTGTCTAGGGCACTCGATATTTAGAATCTGTGGGGAGAATGAGGAATGTGAAGCAGGAAGGCTAGGAGAAGGGAATCAGTTTGAGTGATTAAGGATCCAGTAAAACAAACAAACACTTGGATGGGCCCAGGGCATGAACTTGGGTTTGTTCTGTTTGCCATCATTGTTCTTTGTACCTTGCCATCCTTCTTAGGCAGTGTCTAGCCACATGCTTGGGTCAGCTAGCCTCCTAAGTGTGTCCTATGTGTGTCCTAAGTGTGTCAGAGGCTGAGGCCCACAGCACTGCTTCTAAAAAAGAGGATGTAGCCTCTAGGAGTGCCATCTGCAGTTGGAGACTGGTGGTGGTTTGAATGAGAATGGTCCTCATAGGCTCAGATGTTTGGATACCTGGTCCCCAGCTGATGGAACTATTTAGGAAGGACCAGGAGGTGTGGCCTTGCTGGAGATGGTGTGTCACTGAGTGGGGGTGGGGGTAGGCTTTGAGGTTTCAAATGAATCACCCCGTCCTCACTGTGCCCTCTGCCTCTTGCTTGTGGTTCAAGATGTGAGCTCTCAGTGGAGGCTGTGGACACCTGCTGCCTGCTCCCTCAGCTTCACTGTCATGAACTCTGACCCTTTGAAACCATGAGCCTCAGATAAACTGTCTTTTGTAAGTTGCCTTGGTCCTGCATGGTGTCTTACCATTGCAATAGAAAGTAACTGAGACAGAGACTTAACTGCTAGAAGAGTCTACAGCAGGCAAGGGGGTGCATTCTACAAGGTCTGGTAATTCTGGGGAAGTGATTAACAGTACAGGCTCTAGAGCCAGAGTTTCTGAGTTCAAATCCAGACTGGATCACTTAACTTGCTGTGGAACATTGGGCAAATTACTTGGTGGTTCTGTGACTCAGTTTCCTCATTGGTACACATGGGAATAAAATAGTATCTGCTTCACAGGGCTGTTTTGAGGAAATAGGATTGCTACAATTACTGCATTTAGAGTTGGGCCCAGCATCTAAGGAATATTCAGCAAATAGTGACTAGGCACAACTCCAAAAACGAGAGCATAAAGCCCTGAGTGCAGAAAGGGGTAATGGGGATGTCCTGCAGAAGGGACCCTAGGCCAAGTCTCAGTGTGTGCATAGGAATTAGTCAGGTGGGATTCATCACATCAGTGCTCCCACAGAGGATTCGAGAAAACTACCCAAGGGCCTTGGTACAGGAGTGCTGGGCCTGCCTGTCAGCCTTGGTAGCTATGCGTGAGTGTCAACATGCTTAGCAGAGTTCCAGTGGCATATGTGCAGCCCAGAGGCATCTCCAGATGTTCAGAATACATATTCAGTGTCTGCATGTGCCAGCTGAAGAGGCAGTTGGGACTCAGTATGGGTTGGGCCTTGAAGCTGCTGACAGAAAACAAGGCCACACTTCAGATTTTTGTACTGTGTTCCCTTGTGTCTTAGGCTGAAGACACCAAGGGGCAGGAGTTGGTGACTAGAGAAGACCATAGCAACTGTGACACCTCTCTTCAGGGGTTCCTCATCAGAACCGGATAAGCTCAGTCAGAACTTGACCTTGCAGCTGGGGCAGAGTCGGTCGGTCAGAAATGAGTGCTAAGGTCATACCACAGCAGTCCCTGGTCATCCTGCCCACGGAAGCCAGCTCCTGGGGAAAGCTGCATCACTGAAGGAAGGCCAAGGAGGGGCTTCTGTGTGGGAGGATGAATCAAATGTTTGAAGGAGAAGGTGAGACTACCGACTGATGGACAGGAAGTGGGAACAAGTCTCCTCTAGTGCGGAAAGAAAGGTAGCCATGTAAATAGCTGCATCTGGGGATTGAGATGGCTGTAAGCAATGGAAGGCTGGGGCGCAGAGTGATGCCTGCAAATCTTAAAGGCTGCCACACTCTGATGCATCTATGTGTGCCATGCTTACAGTGGGGAGGCTGGAAGGGCAGATCTCCTTTCCTGTCCAGTCCCACTGGGGCAAAAAAGAGGACAGCATGCCCCTTTTCTGCAGAAGACAAGCCTCCTGTGCCGTGGGAAGCATTGCTTACAGCCCACACTCCTGAGCTCCATCAGTGTCTTCACCATAGCCAGGGTTTGTTCCACAGCCCAGTCACCTGAGCTCCCTCAGCTTCTTTGTCATGGGCCAGGTCCCCCCTCCCCACAGCTCGCTCACCTGAGCTCCCTCAGCTTCTTTGCCATGGGCCAGGGTTTGTTCCGCATGGTGGCGATGAGCTTCTTCTTTTCTTCCACCTGCTCCAGGATCTCAGCCAGCTCCTCCTCAGACAGGGACTCTCCAGTGGAGACACTGGAGGCTAAGGAAGTGGACCTAGGGGCAGAGCCATGACAGAGTTGATGAGAGTTAGAAGGGCTCTGGATGGGAGGAATTCTCAGAAAAGATGGGCAGGATCTTTGACACTCATAGAGTTGATGGAGCCTGTCTCTACCAGGAACAGGCAGTGACTCCCACTGCCAGCTAGAGGAGGCCAAAAGTGTATCCTGTAGCCTCAGGTATGACTAGGTTGCCTTTTCAAACTTGATTTCTCTGAGTTCTCCATCCATACACACTCTAGCACAGTGGTGGCCAAAAGAAATAAAAGGTGAGCCACTTGTAATTTAATTTTTTTCTCCGTTCATTCATTTGTTCCTTCTTCCTTTCTTGTAAGGATTTCAGGGCTGACAAGATGGCTTACATGGCAAAGCACTTGCCAGGCAAGGCTGGTGCCTAGATTGATCTCTGGAACCCACATAAAATCACAAGGACAGAATCAACCCCACAAAGTTGTCCTGTGACCTTCAAATATGCACAGGGGCATTTACCTCCGTTCACACACACTGTGCTGGCTAGTTTTATGTCAACTTGACACAAGCTAGTGTCATCTGAGAGTAGGGAACCTCAATTAAGAAAATGCTTCCAGAAAAATGGGCTGTAGGCAAGCCTGAAAGGCGTTTTCTTAATTAGTGATTGGTGGGGGAGGGCCCATCCCATTGTGGGTGGTGCTATTCCTGGGCAGATGATCCTGTATTCTATAAGAAAGCAGACTGAGCAAGCCATGAGGAACAAGCCAGTAAGCAGCACCCCTCCATGGCCTCTGCATCAGCTCCTGCTTCCAGGTTCCAGCTCTGTTAGAGTTCCTGTCCTGACTTCCTTCAGTGATGAACAGTGATATGTAAGTGTAAGCAGAATAAACCCTTTCCTCAACAACTTACTGTTTGGTCGTGGTGTTTCATCACAGCAATAGAAACCCTAAGACACACACTAGTAATTTTTTTAATCTTAAAACTTTATTTAAAATACTTTCATTACAAATTTAGAGTAATGAGAAAGCCCTTTATTGTCCCCAAATCATTTATAAACATGAACAGCATGGCATGTTTTTCATTTGAAAAGCTCCTCTTGAAATGGTAAAATATGACCACAGGTATTAGTCCCACTTCTAAGGGGCAGTGATGTCCTCAAGCAGTGAGCATGCTGAGATTACCAGATTATTGCATTCAGAATTTAGAGCTTAATTCCTATACTGAATATGAAGAGATAAGACTTTTATGATCTAACAAGGGTCAATTGTCCCTATGTAATGACTCTCCCTAGATCCCCAAGTATTCAGATGCACATAATAAGCATTTATGTCTCACTGATTTTTTTTTAAAATTCACCTATTTTTCTTCTGTCATTTTTTTCATAGTGTTATAACAACAATAAAAGTCCATTAAACAACAACCTTCTGGTCAAGAGAATAGAATCTCTGACCTGGGTGGAGACCTAACATTCCAGTTGGGCAGGGTCAATCTCTTGGCCTAGGGACCACCCTTAGGAAGGTGGGTTCACCTTATGCCATGCTAACGAGATGGGCGGAATAATTAGTCCCTCAATAAGACACAGCCCTCCCCATTCAGGCCCCCAGTGTAGCAGCTTACCAGGCTACAGTCATGTAGCTCATAAGTCTGCTTGTTTTTTTTTTTTTGAGTTATCCAGAAAAGCATAGCTTTTCTTCCTCCTCTTTTCTGAGCACACTTACCCTAGCACTTTGAACTTACACAATATTTTGGACTTCCTTACACATTCTCTAAAGCCTCCCTCCACATGTTGTGGTTGCTTGTCCACCATGTGTCTGGCTTCCATACCATCTTAAATGGCATGGCTTTCTCCTTTCTCTCCTCCATTCTCTGGGCAGCAGCTGCAGTTTACAGCTGACCTGCCCTGGGGTTATTTTAAACCTTAATAAAATTGTCCTTGAGTTTCCGTTTGAGTCTACTCTGAAGTTCTTTTATGAATGAGACTAAGAACCCCAAGGTGGAACCTGGATTTTCCCTGTATCAATAGTTTGTTAGAAACCTTCTTTGATTGTAACATAACACTGCAAGTGACCAATGAAATCTAAATGCACCCTGTCATATGAGATTGAACTTTGAGTCAGAATAGCTATTCCTGAGCCCCGGCACCAGTCAGGGTAAATCAAAGGAACACCAATGATGGGCCCAGAGCAGGTGTATCCTAGGCTGAGGACACTTGTCTCACTCCAACTCAGAGCTAGGTTGCAGTTTGGGTTACAGATAAGGGAGCAAGAGCATGACTCAACACAAAAGCGTGAGGAGCCCTCTGACATATCAGAGACTTCCTATGGCTGCAAACCTCAGCTTAATACTCATAAGATTAGGAAATTTTAATTTAAAGGTTTTTAAGAGCCATATTTAAATGGTGACATAAAATGGATAAAATTAATAATGTATTTCATTCATTCAATCAAATTATAGTTTTAACATGATCAATGTAAAAATCATCAAAATACTCTTTTTGGTTTTTCTGTTTGTTTGGTTGGTTTTTTGAGACAGGGTTTCTCTGTGTGTAGCCCCAGCTGTCCTGGAACTCTCTTTGTAGACCAGGCTGGCCTCAAACTCACAGAGGTCCACCTGCTTCTGCCTCCCAAATGCTGGGGTTAAAGGTGTGCACCACCACTGCCCAGCCAAAATATTCTATTAATAGTCTTTTGGTACCATCTTCACAACCTGATATCTATTCTTCATTTACAGTGCGTGCCAATTCAGACATCAAATTTCCATCATAAATATTTTCTATTTGTAGTTTGTAAAATTATAGTTGAAAAAGTCGATATGCATACACAAATTGTTTTAGACACACTTTAAAAAGTTTCCTCCAAATCAAGTGATATAAGGTTATTTTTCTTTGATGTTTATGTCATTAACAAAATACTTTGATTCCAAAGTCAGTTCAGGTCAGTTTCAAAACTATATCTGTCTGTCCAAGTTAAATGAATTCACTAACTCAGTTGCATTCATGTCAAATTTAAATTATGCCACATTAAATCAAGTTGGAAACTTATTTCTTCGGTCTCCCTGGCCACATTTCAAGTGCTCAATGCCTAGTGGTTATTGTCTGGCTAGCACAACTACAGAGAACTTCTGTCGAGAACCCCCGTGCTATGCCCCTGCCTGTGCCCTGGTAATACTGCCTGCTCAGCGGCTGCAGGATCCAAATTTCCGTGTGTGCTTTGTGCATCCTCAGGGATAAAGTGACAGTAGTTGACGGGGGAGGGGGAAAGAGTCTAGAGAAAGGTCATGTGTGCTGGTTGAATGAGAACAGCCCCCAGAGGCTCATATGTTCTCGGTCCCCAGTTAGTAGAACTATTTGAGGAGTAGGAGATGTAACCTTGTTGGAGGAGGTGTGTCACTGGGGGTGGGCTTTGACATTTCAAAAGTTCAAGCCAGGCCCACTGCCCCTGTCTCTTTCTGCTGTCTGTGGATCAGGATGTAAAGCTCTCAACTACCATCCTAGAGTCATGCCTGTCTGCTTCCCACTGTCATGATCACGGACTCACCCTCTGAAGTTGTAAGCAAGCTCCCAGTTAAATGCTTTCTTTTGTAAGAGTTTCCTTAGTCATGGTGTCTCTTCACAGCTGTAGAATACCAACTAAGACATTATGTCTGGAAAACCTTAACAAGGCTCATAAAGAGATTAATCGGGATTACTGCTACCTTCAGGTTTTGGAGACCAGTTTACAGAAATCTCTGTGAGTTTTAATTTCTTAACTCTTGGAAATAGAGAAATCTATCATAACTTTAGATGCAGAAAGCCCAGCCATAGGCACTTTTGGTCACACCTCACACATTCCCAGTGATAGCCATCTTTGAGTCTTTGTATGATGTTTTCCCTCATGGGAGGGAGTTGTCATTGTTTGTTTAAATATGATGTTTTCCCTCATGGGAGGGAGTTGCCATTGTTTGTTTAAATTCCATCTGTCCTTCAGATACTTACTGAAATGCTCACCTTCTCTGTAGCGGAAACGTGATGCCCCAGGGCCCCAGCAGTACAACACTATCAAATCTTGTCTTGTGTGCACGTTGCTTCTCTGCCTTGTCTTAATTGAGTCTCATCTTTCCTACTAGACAATCGGCATCTGGGGAACCAGGGCTGAGTCTTTTCATCCCTGTCACGGCAGTCAGCTAAAAATGGCACCATTGAGTTCTTGTCTGTAACACCTTATATTGCATATGCCATTTAGACTACGTGTTCCTTCAAGCTAGCTGGAGGTGTAGCTTAATGGCAGGGCATGTGCTTTGAATGCAAAAGGACCTGGGTTCAATCCTGGGTACAACAAACAAATAATCAAAAGAAGACTCGAGGCATGGTGGCATGTGATTATAATCCCAGCACTTGGGAGCCGAGGCCTGTTAATACTGTGCAGGAGTACAACCTCCAAACACAAAAAAATGTGTTGTCAGTATGTGGTGTGTGTATCTGAGTACAATGCTGAGGAGGCCAGAAGAGAGCCTTGGGTCCCTGGAGCTGGAGTTAGAGGCATTTGTGAACTGCCCAACATAGGTGCTGGGAACTGAACTTGGGTCGTCTGGAAGGGCAAGCAGTATGTGCTCTTAACCACTAAGCCACCTCTCCAGCTGGGAATGAAGATATTCCAAAGAAACACTTGTGCCTCTCCCTTGTGTTCTGAGATTACTGGAACAATGGACCCAGGAATTAGAATTTCCAAGGAATCTCATGCTGGGAGAAGCAAAAGGCTGAATCCTGGTGCCAGCCAGAGGAAGAACAGGAAGAGATTTCACACAGTTCTCACAGCGTGTCAGACCACTTTGCGGAGAGATTGGACATGAACCGACAATGGGCTGGACCATGTCTTGACCAGGACTGCCTAGTTATACACACCTGAGCTCTTTATTTAAACCTAAACTTCATGTCAGGGCCTCAAGATAGACTTGGGGTGGGAGGGGTGGTGGCTACTGGACCTCTTTGTTCCTCTTCCCAAAGTGGTTACATTTAATAAACCTCCTTTCTCTTCTTTTCTCTTATTGAGTATGTCAGGGTCCAGGCTCTGGCCCTAACTGACTCTGTCAACAGTATGAGCAAAGAAAGCATGCTGGAACCCAGAAGGAACATCAAGTGTTTGCCATCACCCTAATTCTCACACCTGCTTCAAAAGCCTCCCCATCCATCATCATAAGGGATTCTTCAAATATCCCTAGAAGCGAGTAAATCATAGACTGTCTCTAATGAGTGCCAAAGAGAAGCCACCAAAAGCTACCTGTAGAAACCCGACCTGTGGATTCCATTAGCTGCCTGTCTACTGCCCCATATACTAATGGAAGAAAGGATTCCAAGTCAGTCATCCCAATGCCCATAGGCTCAGAGCTGGCAGAGCTCTTCAAGTTCTGGACTGCCATATTTCTAGAAGAGAGAAGGGTACATACACACCTACCCGCACATGATCCCTGTAGGACTTCCAAATCCAATGCCATTCATTATTTTCAGCTGGAGTGATAGTGGGTCACCCGCTGAAAGTCAGGAACCTTGAGATCTTATCTCTACTCTGTGTCTGGGCCACCTCTCCACACCCAGAGCTTCACTTGCAATATGAGCTGCTGTAATAAACAGTGTATTGGGGCTGTTCTACATGTGATGGTCTGGGAAAGTAGGAGCAAGAGCAGTAGCTGCTTCTCCCCAAAGTGAAAACCACCCTATCCCAGGGCCGGGAAGAGGGTAGCCAATCACAGTTACAACACACCTGGATTTCCTCAGCTGCTTGCCTGTCTCCTTCCCCAGAGCCTCCCTTTCCTTCTTTGGAGGTGTTCTCTGCTTCTTGAGGGAAGCCCTCTGGTCCTTCTTCCTCCCCTGGGAAGGCCTCTCCATTTTGCGTGGTTTTTGTCCCCGAGGCCCCTTGTGACAGCTTCCATGTTCCATCTGCCTCTTCCGGGAAGACCCTGGCCTGGGACTACCCTTAGCAGGCTCCTTCCGGCTAGACTGGGCATGGTGCCTGTCTTGGGGACCTGCAGCTGTGGAAGTTTGTTTCCTGGAGGGTCTCCTTGCTGACTTGTCACCTGCAAAAGCAGAAAATGGACAGTGGTGGCTCCACAGGACTCAGCCTAAGAAAGCATCACTCCCTTGTAGGGGTTGGGTAACAAATATACAACATGCTTCCTAGAGCCTACTAGCTCTGTTGAGCTCAGAACATGACGTCCTCAAATATAGCATCTTGGTATACTGAATGCTTTGTGCTAAGAAAATTGAGAAACCACAGATAGTCACTCTCTGGCCTTCCTTCATATGCCTGGAGACCCACACTGATAGAGAGGTGTCCAGTCCTATTATATTAGGAGAAGAGAAGCCAAGAAGCTGAACAGACAGACTTCCTCATGTCTGACCAACATTAGCTCATGCTCTATTGTTCTCCAACATAGTTAATGAAAGTGCAAATTCTCCCTAGAGTTTTAGGTCTTCATTTCTGAAGCTCTTGTGTCTCATAAAACTTAAATGGATTTGTACACTTGTCTCGTGTTAATCTGTCTTGCTATAGAAATCTCAACCACAGACCTGTACACCACACAACCCCAAAGACTATTTGGGAAACTTCTAGTTTGAGAGGGTTGTTTTCCTCATCCAACTTGCTGACTTCCCCCTGATCTTACCTAAACCTTGGTTATAGATCCATATTGGTGCCTTTCTTACTCCTGTATTTGTAGTTCTTTGCCTCAAAGTAGATACATGTGCAGACTTCCAATGCTGTGGTGGTTTGAATGAGAATGGCCTCTGTTTTAGTTAGGGTTTATATTGCTGTGAAGAGACACCATGACCATGGCAACTCATAAAGAAAACATTTAATTGGGGTGGCTTGCTTACAGTTTCAGGGGTTTAGTCCACTATCATCATGGCGGGGAGCATGGCAATGTGCAGGCAGACATGGTGCTGGCTACATCTTGATCAGAAGGCAACAGGAAGTGGACTGAAGCACTGGGAATGACTTGGCACATATGAGACATCAAAGCCCACCCCCACAGGGACATACTTCTTCCAACAAGGCCATACCTACTCCAACAAAATCACACCTCCTAATAGTGCCAGAAGCTCTTTATGAGCTTATGGGGACCAATTACATTAAAACTACCACAGCCTCCACAGACTCATATATTTGAATGCTTGGTCCCCAGTTGGTAGAATTGTTTGGGAAGGATTAGGAGGTGTGGCCTTGTTGGAGGAGGTCACTGGGGGTGGACTTTGAGGTTTTTAAAACCCATGCTATTCCCAGTTAGCTCTCTCTGCCTCCTGCTTGTGGATCAGATACAAGCTCTCAGCTACTGCTTCAGCACCATGCCTGCCTGCCTGTTATGCTTCCTGCCATGATGGTCATGGACTTTAAATTCCCCTAATTAAGTGTGTTCTTTATTAAGTTGCCTTGGTCATGGTGTTTTGTCATGACAATAGAAAAGTAGCTAAGATTCATCAACTCTGTTGCTATAAAGTTAACAGTGATACAGTATACCATTTGATGGACACAAAGCAATCTAATCCAATCTCCTAACTATCCACAATTTCAACTCCCTGGCAACATTAAAAAAAAAAAGAGCTCAAGATGCCAAAAATTATAGTTGGCAAAAGGAAAAATGTAAGGTATAAAGATTTTTTAGCTAGATGTAGCAATTGATGTTGGACAACCCATGGCCAATTGTCTTATGTTGTAGAATATTCGTTTATACTGTGTGAAGATATATCACTGTCATTGGTTTAATAAAAAGCTAGATGGCCAATAGCTAGGCAGGATTTTGGGGGCAGAAAGAATGCTGGGAAGAAGAAGGGCAGAGAAGCTAACCAGACCCAGAGTAAGTCAGATACACAAAATGGGTAAAAGCCACACTACAAAACATAGATTAATTAAAAAAAAATGAGTTAATTTAAGTTGTAAGAGCTAGTTAGTAATAAGCCTAAGCTATTGACTGAAGTTTCATAATTAATAAGAAGATTCCAGGGGCTGGAGAGATGGCTCAGCAGTTAAGAGCACTGGCTGCTCTTCCAGAGGTCCTGAGCTCAATTTCCAGCAACCACATGGTGGCTCACAACCATCTGTAATGAGATATGGTGCCCTCTTCTGGCCTGCAGGGACACATGCTGGCAGAACACTGTATACATAATAAATAAATAAATCTTTTTAAAAAAAGACTCCATGTGGTTATTTGGGAGCTGGCTGGCAGGACAGAAAAAGTCCAACTACAGTTCCTTGCATTGTGATGAGTCATGAATTTCTGTCATGGTGTCTGTCTGCTGCAAAGATAAGCTTCTTTGGTGAGTAGTGAGAGATACATTTATCTGTGGATATAAGGATAAGAATGCAGTTAAACTTATAGTGCTGTTTCACCCTCAGGAATATTTTGCCATGCTGGTCATTGTTGTGGTTCACAGGCTTTATTGCTATGTAGGACTGGTGAGTGATTTTCTCCCTTGGCATCTTGCATACCACCTCTGATACTATGAGGGCCAGTCCTCGGGAAGAAGGCTTCCAGGTCAGTTCTAGCTCAAATCTTCAAGTCTTGTGTCCAAAGTATGTGCTATCTTCAGCTAGGGCCTTCCCTTCAAATTCTGAGAAGCAACCGAAGACAACAGCCACAGTCTCTGTTGTTTTGGGGGTCTCTTGGACTTCCCAACTTCTTCTTTTTTTTTTGGTTTTTCGAGACAGGGTTTCTCTGTGTAGCTTTGCGCCTTTCCTGGAGCTCACTTGGTAGCCCAGGCTGGCCTCGAACTCACAGAGATCCACCTGCCTCTGCCTCCTGAGTGCTGGGATTAAAGGCGTGCGCCACCAACGCCCGGCGGACTTCCCAACTTCTGACAACTTGAGAGGAGGTTTCTCATGCCCAGCACTGAGATTTTGTCAGATGGTCTGTGGCTTTTGGAGCACATTGTCCTTTCCTTACCTCATCCATTGTTTCTTGTATAAACCACAATGAAGAGTCTTAACCCACTGTGATGGTTTGAATGAAAATGGCCACCATATGACCAGCCTAGCAAATAACCTAACTGTCATCATAGAGCCTTTGTCCAGTGACAGATGGAGGCAGATACAGAGATCCACGGCCAGGCACCAGGCTGGACTCCGGGAATCCAATTGATGAGAGAGAGGAGAGATACTGCAGGCGAGGGACGTCGAGATCATGATGGGAGGACGTGCAGAGATGACTGGCCACACTAGTGGAAGCCCATGAACTGTGGGCTGGTGGCTGTGGAGCTCCCATGGGACTGGACTAGGCCCTCTGGACACGGAAGACGGTTGCTTGGCTTGAACTGTTTGGGGGGCACCCAGGCAGAGGGATTGGGATCTGTCCCTGGTGCATGGGCAGGCTTCTGGAATCCGGTGCCTGTGGTGTAACACCTTGCACAGCCTTGGTGCAGTGGGAAGGGACTTGGACCTGCCTAGGCTCAGTGTGCTGGGCTTTGCTGACTCCCCATGGGAGACCTCGATTTGGGGGATGTGGGGATGTGGGATGGCTTGGGAAAGAGGGCTGGGGGATGGGAGGAGGAATGAGGGGGGGTCTGTGGATAGCATGTGGAGTGAGTAGAAAATTTTTTAATAAAGAAAAATGAAAAAAAAGGAAAGAAAAGAAAAGAAAAGAAAAGAAAAGAAAATGACCACCATAGGCTCACAGAGTGGGATTATTTGAAAGGATTATAACTTGTGGCCTTGTTGGAGTAGGTGTAGCCTTGTTGGAGGAAGTGTGTCACTGGGGGTGGGCTTTGAGGTTTCAGAAGCTCAAGCCAGGCCAGTGACTCTCTTTCTGCTGCCTGTGGATCAAGATGCAGAACTCTCAGCTACCTCTACAGTAGCACATCTGCCAGCATGCTGCCATGCTTCCTGCCCTGACAATAATGGACGAAACCTCTGAAAATGTAAGCCAGTCCTAATTAAATGTTTTCTTTTATAAGAGTTGCCATGGTCATGGTGTCTCTTGACAACAATAGAACATCGACTGAGACACCCATATCCTCTCATATTCCCTCTGCCTCCTGACTGGTCTCCATGCTTCCCTGGGAGGCTACCTGTTAACTGAGCATCCCTCTTCTATGGATCTGTGAACGCAATACTTTTCCTTTATGACAGTCACTTTGCATTTCTGTGTATCTTGCCACAGCTGATTAGACATGTCCCAGATGCTCTTTAGATCACAGGAGAACTTTTTCCATGCAAGCCTTTGTCCTCTGACCTCAATTTTCTGACAGAATACAAGCTATTGCAGTTAAAAAAAATTTAGTTTTATCTTTGTGTGTGTGTGTGTGTCTGTGTGTGTGTCTGTGTCTGTGTGTATGTGTCTGTGTGTCTGTGTGTCTGTGCATGTGGGTGTGTGTACCAGCAAGAGGCCAGAAAAGGGTATTAAGCTCCCCTGGAGTTAGGAGTTACAGGCTTTTGTGATTCAAACAATGTGGATGCTGGGAACCAAATTCAGGTACTCTACAAGAACAGCAAGTACTCTTAACCTCTGAGCTGCTTCCCTAGCCTATTGAAATGGGCCTGGACATTCACATCTGTGGTCTCAGCACTTGGGAGGTAGAGGCAGAGGGATGAGAAGTTCAAGGCCAACCTCAGATACATACGGAATTCCAGACTGGTCTGGGATACATAAAATCTTGTCTCAACAAACGGGGTGGGAGCATATCTGGAGAGAGAGAGAGAGAGCTCAGTGGTTAAGAGCATATACTGCTCTTGTGAGGGACCTACGTTCATCTCCCAGTACCTATGTTAAGAGCCTAACAACTAACTGCCCATAACTTCAGCTCCAGGGAACCAGACACTCTCTTCAGGCTTCCATAGACACTTGCACTCACATGCACAGACACATAAGCAAACACACACACACACACACACACACACACACACACACACACACACTTAATAAATAAGTAAATAAATAAATAAAATTTAAACTTTTTAAAGAGTGGAAGACAGTCAGTGCTTGGCTACATAGCAAGACTATTCAAGAAGAAAAAATGTATTTTAGGAGGTTGGGAATATAGTCAAGACATGAACTTCTCAAGAGAGAAAAAAAAACTACATTCAAGTGTCTTTTCAATGTCTATATTTATGGTTCTGTGGCTTTCTGAGTTATACTTTCAAAGGGTATAATTTCAGCAAGATTTCAATATTAAGCAAAGTTTAAAATGTAAGTGAAAACTAGGGCTGGAGAGATGTCTTAGTAATGAAGAGCATTGGCTGCTCTTCTACAGTACCTGTCCATTCCCATCACCCACATGGAAGATCACAAGTGTCTGTAACTCCAGTTCTGGGGGATCGGATGCCCTCTTCTGGCTTCTGCAGGCACTGCACACATGTGGTATACAGACTTATGTGCAGACAAAACACTCATACACATAACATTAAAAAATTAAATGTAAGCAAAATATGGGAATGAAAGTAAAATATGTTTAGTTTTTATTGTCAGTTCAATCTAGAGTCTGAACAATCTAGAGTTTCCTAGGGAAGTGGGAACCTAAATTGAGGTATTTCTCCAATCAAACTGGTCTATGGCCATGTCTGTGGGGAACAGTCTTGATTATTGATGGACACAGGAGGGCCCAGCCCACTGTGGGGAACTATTCTTCAGGAAAATGGTCCTGGGCTATATAAAGAAGCCAGCTAGGAGCCAGGCAGAGAGCAAGCCAGTAAGCATTTCTCCATGGTTTCTGTTTCAGTTCCTGCCTTGAGTTTCTCCCCTGACTTCCCTCAGCGATGGACTGTGACCTGGAAGTAGAAACCAAAGGAATCTTTGCTTCTACAAGTTGCTTTTGGTTATGGTATGGTGTTTACCAACCAGCAGGAGAGTCATCAAGGACAAAACATAAGCTAGATTACTGATTTTCTTAGCATAATCTCCTTGTGTAAATGAAATTGTAAGGTAGTCTTATG
>CABHPP010159252.1:26930-38617 GCA_902168425.1 Peromyscus attwateri | reverse complement strand
AGAGAGAGAGAGAGAGAGAGAGAGAGAGAGAGAGAGAGAGAGAGAGAATGCTGTCTGTCTGTCTTTCTAGAGAGAACAGTCAGCTGGGATGTGGAGAGAAGCTGCCTGTGTATCAAGGAGACATCTCAGGCTGAGGATCAACAATGTGTTGTTTGGCCATTTCTTCTAGTATTTATACTATTAAGATGGCTCTGTGTGTGTGTGTGTGTGTGTGTGTGTGTGTATATGTATGTGTGTATACACGTGTGCATGCATATGCTTGTGTGCAAATGTGGGAGTGCTAGTAACTGACTCCAGAGCCTTGTGACTGCTAAGCACTTTCTCTGCCACTAAGCTGCGCCATTGGCCTCTCAAATATTCAGCTGTATATGCACACTGTTGAACCCTACAGGGCTGCTCCCTGTAGTACAGGATTTTAGATTTGGTGTAACAGAAAACCATTGAAAGAACACAACTGAGATCACAGAGTCAATCAGCAAGAAGTAAGAACACCATTAAGGATGTTGCTCCTGAGAGACTCACCGCTTGGATTTTCTTTCGCAGCTGGGCATTAGCTCTGGAAAGACTTTTTGAAACTGAGTTCAGGTAGTAGATGGCCAGACTGAAAGAGAAAAAGCATACCTCCTATTGTCCTGGGATGTTAAAAAATAACAAGAGCTCGGTGTTTTGCCTAGGGACTCTGGGTTACCAAAGCCTTTTCTCTAGCAGGACAGAGCTGGTCCTACCATCCTAGGTTGTCTGCTCAACATGGAGAGGGTTCTGGATTTTATTTTATTGAGTGGCATGACCTGCACATGTCTAGCTCTCATGTTCAGTAAAGGTTGGTAGAAGGAATCACCCTGACTCCAAAGACGTAGGGCGCAGCATAGTTTTTTTGTCTGCAAAGGAAGCTGGGAATGTTTCCTGGAGCTGCCTAGCAGTGGGCTTTGTGTCGTGTATAGTTATCCCCATCTCATTGGTTTGGATGAAGTAGTGTTGGGCAGCTAGACAGGCACTAGACATCTCGGAGGCTACTGAGGATGAACACCTCCCTCAAGATCAGCTTTGGTCCATTAAGTGAAAGCTACATCCCCCCTGGTCAAAAGAGTGGAATCTGAGTTCTGCTTCTGACCCTGAGTAGAGACGTGACATGCTAATCTGCTCCAAAGATTAAAGCATCACAATTTATTGTGCTTTTCCTTAAAAGTTAATCTACACTCGGGAGGCAGAGGCGGGCGGATCCCTGTGAGTTCAAGGCCAGTCTGGTCTACAGAGTGAGTTCCAGGAAAGGTGCAAAGTTACACAGAGAAACCCTGTCTCGAAAAACAAACAAACAAACAAACAACAACAACAAAAAGTTAATCTAACTGGGTCTACCAGTCATCTGGCCAGGAGACCACTCTAGAATGAGGAAATCTGACTCATCCAAAGACATACTGAGGAGATGGGAGGAATAATTATGCCTGAAATGAGAAAATGTTCTTATACAATCCTGCCTTATGTAGTTACTTACAGATCTTAACTGCTAAACCTTAGCACTTTTTAAAATCTAATTCAGAAGTATAACTTTTCTTTCTTTCTCTTCTTTGGATACCCAATCAAATTCTAAACATGCTTGCCCTGACACCCTGTGCTTTCTGAAGTTGTTTTCTCTGAGTATAGTCTCCCACCTCACCCCTGCTTTCTGCAGCTGCTTGTAGACTTCCATTGTTCACCCAAATCAAAAATGGCTTTGTTTTTTTCTCTTCTATCCCCCTCCCTCAGGTAGCTGCCTTCCCTGTTTTCCTCTCTCTCTTTCTCAAATGCTAATAAAATTGTTGACAAATTTCCTTTTGTGTGATCTATTTATTTATTTTGAGACTGGATCTAACTTTGTAGCACTGGATGCCCTTGAAGTCCCAGAGCTCTGTTTCCCTCCCCACTGCTGGGTTTAAAGGTGTGCACCACCACATCCAGCTCTGAGTCAATTTTGGAAGCTCCCTGACAGCACTAGTCTGGTTCAATATCAGTACAAATCCTTTCTCAGTCCTCTTGAAACTTCTTGAACTCTGCTGTAGTCTCTTTAATTTATATTTGTTCCATAAAGCATATATTTGCATATAGATATATAGATATATTACTGTGTACTGTGTGATGTGAGAGTTAATATTAAAAATTAAGATTAGAATAAAAGAATCTGTATTTGCCTTGGCAATGTTGCCAAGGTAGGCAGGATTATATGACAAATTGCTGTCATGAAACAGCTAAATCATATGAATTAATTGTTATTCAATAAATTCTGACATTGTGGAATGTCTTTCAATCACAATAGATGGAAAAAGAAATTCAATGATAAAACTAAATTTAAGCAGTATTAATCTACAAATTCAGCCCTACAGAAGGCAAAAGAAGAAAAACTTCAACCTGAAGAGGTTAACAACACCCCAGAAAACACAAAGAGTAGATAATATCAGACCTGAAAATCAAAAGAGGGGGAAAATAACTCATACCACAATAACAAAATAATGGTAACCAAGAAACACTGCTGACTCATGACTCTCAATATCAACAGTTTTAGTTCCCCAATAAAAAGACACAGGTTAACAGAATGAATGTGAAGATAGGATCCTTCATTCTGCTGCATCCAAGAAACACACTTTAACATCAAGGATAGACATCAACTCAGGGTAAAAGGATGGAAAAAGATGTTCCAAGCAAATGGACCTAAGAAGAAAGTTGATGCAGCCATTTTAATATCTGACAAAAATAGACTTCAAACCAAAACGTATCAGAAGAGATGAGGAAGGACTCACCAAAGGAAATTTCCATGAAGACAATATTACAATTCTTAACATCTATGCACCAAATACACGGGCACACAAGTTCATGAAAGAAACATGACTACAGCTCTTAAACCATATATTGACTTTCACACCATAATAGTGATAGTGTGAGACTTTAGCACCCCACTCTTGCCAACAGACAGGTCATCCAGACAAAAACTAAACAGAGAAATGCTGGAGCTAACTGACATTGTGAACAAAATGGATCTAACAGGTATTTACAGGTCATTTCAGCCAAATACAAAAGAATATACATCCTCAGCAGCTCATGGAACTTTCTCCAAAGCTGACCACAAACTTGGGCACAAAGCAAGTCTCAATAGACACAAGAAAACTGAAATAACACACTGAATCCTATCTGACAACCATGGATTAAAATTGGATATCAACAACAAAACAACAGAAAACTTATGAACTCATGAAAATGGAACAAATTACTACTGAATGAAAAATGGGTCAAGACAGAAATTATGGAAGAAATTTTAAGCTTTCTAGAATTGAATGAAAATGAAAACACAACATACTCAAACTTATGGTATACAATAAAGGCAGTTCTAAGAGACAACTTCTAGCCCTAAGTGCCTACATCAAAAATTGGAGCGATCTTATATTAGTAACTTAACAACACACCTGAAAACTCTAGAACAAAAAGAAGAAATAACACCCCAAAGGAGTAAATGGCAAAGAATAAACTCAGGGGAGAAACCAATAAATAGAAACAAATAAACAATACAAAGAATCAATGAAACAAATAGTTGATTCTTTGAGAAAATCAGTAAGATTGACAAACTTGTAGCTCAATTAACTAAAAGGTGGAGAGAGAAAATCCAAATTAAAACTAGAGACAAAAGGGGGACATAACAACAGACACTGAGGAAATCCAGAGACTCATTAAGGGCACTTTAAAAACTAGTAGCACTCCACCAAATTGGAAACTCTAAAAGAAATGGATAATTTTCTTGATATACACCATCTATCAGCTGTAGGGAGAGATTCCACAGAGTCATTGCATCCGGCTTGAATTCCGAGCGCTAGAATCTAGGCTTTGTTTAAAGTCAGGGATTGTTATCTGAGTTGCTCTTTTGAAGGAATTCCAGAGCCTTTGCATAATTTAGTCTTGAGAGGACCTGGCAAACCAGGAGGTCTCGTGGCTGAGAACTGCTTAGGCAAATGGTTCCTTCGAACAACTCCAGAAAAGAGGTTTTGGTGTGCAGAAATTGACTTGCAAAGGTCGTGTGTGTGTGTGTGTGTGTGTGTGTGTGTGTGTGTGTGTGTGTATTAATATAGCAGGCTTTTGTGAAGCCACCAAGTCAGTCAGTTCATCAGAAGCTGGCTCCCCTGCAGCTGTTGCTAAGTCTGAATTATGTTTAGGAGTGACCCTCTGACCCATGTAACACAGAACACCAACAACCAAAGTTAAACAAGATCAGATAAGCAATTAAAAAAAAGACCTTTAACACCTAGTGACATAGAAGCAGCAGTTAAAAGTTTCCCAACCAAAAAAAAAATCACAAGGCCAGATGCTTTTAGTACAGAATTCTATCAGACTATCAAAGAAGAATGAGTGCCAATACTTTTCATATTAGTCCACAAAATAGAAACAGAAGGAACATTGCCTAATTCTTTTTACATTATTCCACAAAATAGGAACAGAAGGAACATTGCCTAATTCTTTTTATGAAGCCACAGATACCTAACCCACATAAAGACCCAACAAAGAAAGAAAAGAACAGACCAATTTTCCTTATGAACATAGATGCAAAAATTCTCAATAAAACACTTGTAAACTAAATCCAAGAACACATCAAAAAGATCATCCACCATGATCAGGTAGGCTTCAATCCCAGAGATGAGGGGATGGTTTAACATACATAAATCGATAAATGTAATCCACCAGATAAACAGATTGAAAGAGAAGAACCACATGACCACCTCATTAGATGCAGAAAAAGCCTTTGACAAAATCCAACACCTTTTCATGATAAAGTCTTGGAGATTAGGGATACAATGGACATAACTAACACAGTAATTCATTTTTTTTTGAGACAGGATTTCACTGTGTAACAGCCTTGGCTGTCCTAGAACTCACTCTGTAGACCAGGTTGGCCTCGAACTCACAGAGATCTGCCTGCCTCTGCCTCCTGAGTGCTGGGATTAAAGACATGAGCCACCAATTTACAACAAGCCCATAGTCAACATCAACCCAAATGGAGAGAAACTCAAAGCACTGCCACGAATATAGTAAAAATGGCCATCCTACCAAAAGCAATCTACAAATACAATGCAATACCCATCAAAATTTCAACACAATTCTTCACAAAACTTGAAAGGACAATTTTCAACTTCATAGAGAAGCACAAATAAACCCAGGATAGTTAAAATATTCTGAATGAAAAAAAAAACCTGCTGGAGATATCACCATCCCTGATCTAAAATTGTGTTTTAGATATATAGCAACAAAACCAGCATGGTTTTGGCACAAAAACAGACACATTGCTCAATGGAGTAGAACTGAAGACCCAGAAAGAAGTCTGCACCTGATTTTTGATAAAGAAGCCAGGAGCACACACAGGAAAAAAGACAGAATATTCAACAAATGGTGCTGGTCAAACTGGATGGCTGCATGCAGGAGAATCCATACTTATTACCCTACATAAATCTCCAAATAGATCAAAGGTCTCAACATGAAGCCAGATAGAAGAGAAGGAGAAATAGTCTTGAACTCATTGGCACAGGAGAAGATTTTCTGAACAGAACACCAATAGCTCAGGCACTAAAATCAACAATTAATAAATGGAGCCTTATGAAACTGAAAAACTTCTGTAGAGCAAAAGACACCATTATTTGGACAAAGCAGCAGGCTACAGAATGGGAAAAGATTTTTTTTTTTACCAACTTTACATCCAATAGAGGGCTAATATCCCCAATACATAAAGAACTAAAAAAAAAATCTAAAAAAAACCAAAAAAAACCCTGGACATCAAGAAAACAAATAACCCAAATTAAAAAATGGGGTACAGATCTAAACAGAATTCTCAAAAGAGGAAACTCAAATGGCTGAGAAACACTTAAAGAAATGCTCACCACTGGGTTCAGCCTTTAATCCCAATACTCAGGCAGAGATATGTGGATCTCTGTGAGTATGAGGCCAGCCTGGTCTACAAAGTTCCAGGACAGACAAGGCTGTTACATAGTGAAACCTTGTCTCAAAAAAATCAAAAAGAAAAAAAGAAAGAAAGAAAGAAAGGAAGGAAGGAAGGAAGGAAGAAAGAAAGGAAGGAAGGAAGGAAGAAAGAAAGAAAGAAAAAAGAGAGAGAGAAATGAAGACTAAGCATCCTTAGTCTTCAGGAAAATCCAAATCAAAACTACGTTGAGATTTCATCTTACACCTATCCAGATGGCTAAAATCAATAAAACAAATGACAGATCATGCTGGAGAGGATGTGGAGTAAGGGGAACATTCATCCATTGCTGATGGGAATGCTAATTCATACAGCCACCATGGAAACAGTGTGGTGGTTCCACAGGGGAATCAATCTACCTCAAGATCCAGCTATGCCACTCTTGGGCATATACCCAAAGGATACTCCATCCTACCACAGAGACACTAGTTCAACCATGTTCATTGCTGCTCTAGTCATAATAGCCAGAAATTGGAAACAACTTAGATGTCCATATATGGGTTAATGGATAAAGAAAATGTGGTACATTTACACAATGGTGTGTTACTCAGTCATTAAAAAAATGAAATCATGAATTTTTTAGGTAAATGGATAGAGTTAGAAAAAAAATCATCCCGAGTGAGGTAACCCAGAACCAGAAAGACAAATGTGGTATGTATTCACTTATATGTGGATGTTAACTGTTAGGTCTTTAATAAGCAAGCTACAATTTGTATAACCACAGAGGTTATGTACAGAGTAAGGAACTGGGCTGTTGCAGGAGATTTGTTTGCACTGTCACTCTGAGACTGCCAATAAAATTAAACCTTGAATCAGAGGGTGGAGTCTACATTCAGCTGGCTAGAATAAACCATAGAGTTTTTGGAGGACCCAGAATAGGATAGAGAGACACAGGAAGCAATAGGGAGGGGCTTAGGAAGAGTCTCAGTCCTTTTTGATCTGGGAATGTGGAGACACAGGGTCAGTTGATCATTTCTCTGTTGCTCTGTGCATCTATCAGGTTTCTACCCCAATATCTGACTCCCGAGTTTTTATTGATAAAAGAATAACTTAGACAAATGCTTCACTGGGCAGATGAGGATGGATCTCCCTAGGAAGGGGAACTAGAATAGACAGCTACAGTTGGACAAGGTGGGGACTGGAATGGGAGGATCAGACAGGGAGGGGGAGGAAAGAGGGACATCTAAAACTAAAGGCCATTTGAGTGGTCAGATGGAAACCCAATATAGTAGAAGCTTCCTAAATTATATACATATATGAAGCTGAGCTAAGTAAAATCACCAAATAACGGGGTGACAGAGCCCTAACTAGATATTTCTAGTCACCAAATGAAGCTTCCAGTACTGGGAATAGGTTACATCTAATTGAGTTGTTGGCCAAAAGCATCCCAATGGACTTCCCAAACAGCCTAGGCTCCAAGGCTATTGGTTGCTTTCCACAAACTGACAGTAAGGCCCTATTGCTGAAGACAATCCCTACATAACTTACTGAACAGGGAAAAGTCAAGCCGGTGCCTACATAGAGCTTTCTACGGACTAGTGTTGGTGATACTGGAAGGTTTTCTGCACACTACCAAAGGAGAAAGATAAACACCACCTAGTTACAAACACTTGGGTTTACAAAAATGAACTACTTGCAAGATAAGCTGGTGCAACAGTGGCACTAAGCTTGTGGGAGTAACCAACCAACATCTGAATGGATTTATGACCCATTCTATAAGACGGAACCCATCGCTGACACTGCGTGGGTGGCCAAGAATCTGAGACTAGATAGGCTAGGGACCTAGGGGAAAATGGAATACTACTGTTCTGCTAAAGGAATGTAGCAATAAGATGACTCCTAATGACATTCTGCTATCCTCATAGATCAATATGTTGCTCAGCCATCATCAGAGAAGCTTCCTCCTGCTATAGATGGGAACAAATACAGAGACCTACAGCCAGACATTTTTAGAGAGCAAGAGACCTTGGAACACTCAGCCCTGAATGGGATATCTCCATCAAACCCCTCTTCTTTCAGGGCCCAGAGAACTCTGGGAAGAGGAGGTAGAAAGAGTGTTAAGAGCCAAAGGGTATGGATGGGCACCAAGGAAACAAGGCCTTCTAAACACAGCATGACCAACACACATATAACTCACTGAGACTTTGAGAACATGCACAGGATCTGCATGCGTCTGCACCGGATGGGGTCCTAGAGCTGAGAGGAGACATAGACACATGTTCCCATTCCTAACCCAGACATTCACTCCAATTGATAATCACTTTCAAATTAAAAATTAATTCTCTCCAAGGGAGTCTCATTGGAGAAACTAAGCACACTTAAGGGCAGGCCCCATGTCCAGCAGTAGACGACCAACATAAAGCAACTCAGCAGCATCTCTGGAGCTCTTTGTTTCATAATGTTGTATTGGGGCTTATTTACTTATTTATTTATTCATTTATTTACTTATTTATTATTTATTTACTTATTGCTTTACAAGTCCTTTGTGTGTGTATATATATTATAGTTTCTGGTTTTGTGGTTTTTTTTGATTCCTGTGTGTGTGAACATGTATGTCTCTGCATTTATATGTGTTTCTTGTGCTTTCTCTTTGGCTCTTTTTGTTCTGTTTAGTCCCATTCTTACTTGTTTATTCTTATTTTTATTTATTTTATTATTATTCCTTATATGCCTGTTTTTTTTTTTCCTAAGGAGAGTAAGAAAGGATGGGAGGGGAGGTAGGGAGGAACTGGGAGGAGATGGGAGAAGAGAAACCATCATCAGAATATATTGTATAAAAAAAATCTATGTGCTGGTTAGTATTTATTAACTTAAACTGAGTCACTGGGAAGAGGAAACCTCACCTGAGAAGCTGCCTCTGCCAGAGTGACCTGTGAGCATGTCTGTGGGGTGTTTTCTTGATTAATGACTGGTGTGGTGCCACCCTTGGGCAGGTGGTCCCGAGTTACATAAGACAGCGAACTGAGAAAACCATGGGAAGCAAGCCAGTAAGCAGCATTCCTCTATGGTTCCCATGTACGCTGCTTTAGTTCCTGCCCTGACTTCCTTCAGTGATGGACGTAGTGTCATGTAAGCCAAACAAACCCTTTCCTTTGTAACATGGCTTTGCATGGTGTTCATCACAGCAACAGAAAGCACACAAATACAACCCAGAAGGGTCAGGCTGAACTGTCCTCTGCGGCAGGTACTTTGTTGTTACCGTATGAAGTGCCTGAGAGAAATGACTTAAAAGAGGAAGGATTATGTTGTTCATGCTTTCAGAGATATCAGCCCACCTTGACAAAGAGAGTGTGGTGGATGGGAAGCAAAGAAAATGACAGCCAGGGGCACAGACAAGATATAGACCCCAAGGACATGTGCCCAGTGTGAGCCTGACCTGGCATAGAATCACGTAGGACATGGTAAGGCACATCTCTGGGTGTGAGCAAGGGTGGTTTCAGAAAGGATCGATTGAGGATGAGAGAGCCATGTGAATGTAGGCAGTGCTATCTCACGAGCTGGGGTGCATGGACTTAGTAGGGAGGAAACAGAGAAAGCCAAGCACCAACATTCTGCTCTCCCTGTTTCCTGGTCAGCCGTGACGAGAACTGTTCTGTTGTGTCCCTGAAAGGAGGAGCAAAATGAACCTTATCTCCTTCAGGTTGTTTTTGCTGAGCATTGTGTATTAAATTTCCTCTGAGACAGAACAGCTCATCCTGTAGGGGAGCAGCTCAAGACTGAGGGTGTTCTAAAGACTGAGGGTGAAACAGTCAGTCCTGCTGACAAGCTGCTAAAACCCAGGAAGTAAACAACTCAAAAAAGCTTTAGGATGATGGACAGTGGTGTGTGTCTTTAGTCTCAGTACTCAGGAACCAGAGGCAGGTGGATCTGTATGAGTTCAAGTCTATCCAGTCTACACAGGAAGCTCCAGGCTAGTCAACACTACATAGTCAGAAACCAAAAACTAGGAAGTCCTTGAATGGACCAGATAACTAGGCCTTCCCTCCCCAAGCTTATAAGCAATAAGAACTGCTGAGAGATACTCAGACAAGCTGAGCATTGCCTGGAAGAGCCCCTCTGACCTGTCGAGCGGCCTACAGGCTGTGCGGTGAGCTTCAGCTTTCCACTCGGGGTGGGTTTTGGTGAAGCAGCTGGCTTTGAGCCATTTCTGCCTCTGGAAGTAGCCTCGCCGCAGTACTCCCATAAGTAATCCTAATCAACTCACTGGCTCGCACAGCTGGACTTGGGCACTATTCTTATTTCCCCAGGAATTGCATCATGAAACATTTGGTATTTTGGTCACAGTGACCCACCAGTAGTAATTAACACATGCAATGACCTACTTCTTCCAGCTAGCCCCCAACTAAAGTTTCCAGAACTTCCCAAAGATAGTGCCACCAGCTGGGGACGAAGGCTTCAACAGTGATCCTTAGGAGACACCCCACATCCAAGCATAACGCACTTTCAGCTTTCTGAGAAGTTCTGACCCCACAGCTCTCAGATATTTCCACTCCACCAGGCTGGTTGCAAATCCCCTGGACTCCTTACCCTTAGACAAGGAGCTCTGAGGCACATTTGGGTTTCCCAGAAAGATTTACAGTAGACTCATCCACAACAGAGGTAACCATGTCCTCCACTCCCCCTACGCCCCGACAAACTACTTGCATTCGACTCTGTCTCAGGGTCTACTTCTGGGAATCCAGACAGAGAGAGTGAAATGCAGAACCTTGTGCGGGAAGCCTCAGCTGCTAGGAGAAGTTTCCCTGAGGCAGAGTCAGGGCCCCTGGGTAACTTACAACATCAGTAGGATGGCTGGAATGATCAGGCCTGGATTGGCAAGGAATGCAAAGATCTTGCCCAGGAACTTAGGGAAATCATTTTCAATGGTCTCATGGAGGACATCATACATTCTGTTCTTCCCACTAGAAAGAAGAGAGGACACGTTATAGCATGCACAAAGCTTCTGTGGCACACGTAGTCATGCCCGTGACCCCATGACTCTAAAGCTGCTGCTTTCAACTGCTTTTCTGAGAGAACACGAGTTCTGCTCCAAATGGATTAAGAAGATCCCATGAGGAGCTGCTGCTCTGGTTAGGACAGACAGCTGGGGCTGGCTGCCTACTAGCTTCCTGCTTTCAGTAACCCCCACACTCTCAAACTACACTGCTCTTCTGTGTTTGACACCTTCAGCAAAAACAAAGTAGATTTTTCTCACGTATTCTTCTTTTCTTTTAGGGGATAGGCTCTTGCTATGTTGCCCGGTCTAGTCCCGAACTCCTGGGTTGGAGTAATGCTTCTACCTCAGTCCCAAGTAGCTGGCACCATACACATAAGTCTCTGTGCCAGGAGAAAATGGTCCATGATTTAGTTATGAGACAAACATGAACTCTTCTGGGCTTCTTGACCTGGAAGCAGTTTTCCTGAGATTAATGTGATGGAAACGTCACAGTACCTCTAAAGCACACCTACAGCTAATCTTCCAGTCAGGAAACTGATTGCCCCAAGGTGGGCTTCTGCACTATTTACAACAGTAGGTTCATTTTTCTTCTAATTCTTTAGAATTATTGTGAAGGGACACCTGGATACTGGTGGCTCTTGAATGGTAATTTTGGTGCTATCAGGTAGTTAGGAGTTTGAAGATTCTGGTTCAAATCCTTTATTCTATAGAACACCATGATCTCTCTCTCTCTCTCTCTCTCTCTCTCTCTCTCTCTCTCTCTCTCTT